>SWKJ01000237.1:0-203177 GCA_019425465.1 Colletotrichum falcatum
GTGCAGGCCCAGTTGCAACAAGCCAAGACCAGCGGCGAATACACCTTCGGCGAACTGCAGTACCCGCCCGTCAAGGCGGCCGCGGCCGGCGTCAAGTCGCGTGCCGAAGTCCAGCAGGAACTTGCCCAGGCCAAGGCCAGCGGCCAATACACGTTCGGCGAGCTCGAATACCCGCCGATCACCCGGTGAGCTGCTTGCTGTAGCCCGGCCGGCCCCGGGCGGCATCATGGCTCGGGGTCGGTTTTTTCAGGTTACAGCGGCGGACCTAGCAGTGGAAGTAGCAGTACCTGTAGTCAGCAGTACGAAGTCTGTTTGGAAGAAGCAGCACCTGTAGTTAGCAGTACGTTTCGCAGTACGAAGTCTGAAGCAAGAAGTTGCAGTACCTGCAGTGAAACCGCGGCGCAAGCCGCGGTTTTTTTTCATCCGTCCAACCGCCCGCCGGTGCGCGATTGCCGCAATTCAATATAATAATTCTCATTAGCAAATAAATGAGTCCGCCTTGAGTTGCCTCCCAATCGCCCCGCCGGATCCCGTCACGGACCTCTACCGTGATCACCATGGCTGGCTGCTGTCGTTCCTGCGCCGCAAACTCAACGGCGACCGCGACAACGCGGCGGACCTTGCTCACGACACCTTCGAGCGGGTGCTGCGGCAGGACATCCGCCCCATCCTGCTGGCGCCGCGCCCGCACCTGACCACCATCGCCAAGGGGCTGGCCATCGACCAGTTCCGGCGCGCGTCGCTGGAACGCGCCTACCTCGATGCGCTGGCCCAGCAGGCCGAACCCATCTCCCCCTCGCCCGAGGAACTGGCGCTGGTGCTCGAAGCGCTGGACACCTTGTGCGCCATGATCGACGGCCTGCCGCAGCGCGCCCGCGCCGCCTTCCTTATGGCCCAGCTCGACGGCATGCCGTACGAGCAGATCGCCCGGGCGCTGCGGGTGTCCGTCAACGTGGTGCAGAAAGACATGATCAAGACCTGGCAGCGCTGTTACCAGGTGATGTACGCCTGAGCGCCCGCGCCGACGATGAACACGCAACCCCTGATTGCCCCACTGCGGGCCGACAAGCGCGTGGCGGTGCACGCCAGCGTGGTGGCGCAGGCCGCTGAATGGCTGGTGCGATTGCATGGCGACGCCGACGAGCGCACCCGCCGCGCCTGTGACCAATGGCGTCAGGCCGATCCGAGCCACGAACTGGCCTGGCAACGGCTCAGCGCCATGAGCCGGGATTTCAACCGGGTCGGCAGTCGCGCGCCCGCCGGCGCGGCGTCGAGAACGGTGCTGGCGGCCGGCGCCGACCAGGCGCGCCGCCGCAGTCTCAAATGGATGTTCGCGGGCATCGGCGCCGGCGGCGCGGCGCTGTGGCTGTGCCGCGATCCGCAGGCGCTCTGGACCGACGGCGACCGCTACCAGACCGCCGTCGGCGAACAGCGCGAGGTCACGCTGTCCGACGGCAGCGCGCTGGCCTTGAACACCGGCACCAATCTCTACGTCCAGTTCACGCGCCACGAACGCCGCATCCTGCTGCGCGAAGGCGAGATCCAGGTCACCACCGCGCCCGACCCCGAAGGCCGCGGCTTCAAGGTGGTCACCCGCAATGGCGAGCTGGTGCCGCTGGGTACCCGCTTCATCGTGCGTGACCATGCCGACAACGGCCGCCAGAGCCTGGTCGCGGTGCAACAAGGCGCGGTGGCGATCCACGCCGGCGGGGTCGAGCGCGTAGTTCGGGCCGGCGAACAGGCGCTGTTCGGCCCGGCCGGCACATCCGCCGTCGCGCCGCTGGACACCGCGACCGCGGCCTGGACCGACGGCATGCTGGTCGCCAATCGCATGCGACTGGATCGGTTCCTGGCCGAACTCGGCCGTTATCGGCAGGGCCTGGTGCAGTGCGAGTCCGAACTGGCCGGCAAGCTGGTCACGGGCGCTTTTCGTTTGGACAATACCGACGAGGCCCTGGCGCTGCTGGCGCGCGTGCTGGGAGTGCGGGTACGTTACCGCACGCGGTATTGGGTCACGGTGGTGCCGGCCTGATCCGCGGCCGGCCCGCGCAGAAAACAAATTTGTAACTGCCCGGCAGATTTTCCAGTCTCGTTCGAAAGACAGGTAGACGGACGCGAGGCGCACGCGTTCCCTTCGCCCTTCCACGAGACAGGACCTCCGACCATCATGGCCACACCGCAACACCCGCGCGCATCCCGGCGCGGCCCATCCGCCGCGCGCCGCGCGCGTCCGCAGCCCTTCCTCGTTTCCGCGCTGACCCTGGCATTGCGCGCCCTGCCGGCCACGGCCGGCGCCGCCCTGCTGACGACGGGGGCGCAAGCCCAGGCACAAACCGCGCCCGTCGCCGAGATCGCCTTCACCATCGCGCCGGGTCCGCTGGACACCGCGCTCGGCGCCTTCGGACGGGCCGCACAGATCAATGTCGCGGCCGATCCCGAACTGACAGCGGGCCGCGACACCGCCGGACTGCAAGGCCGCTATCCGATCGACCAAGGGCTGCGCCAACTGCTGTCCGGCACGGGCCTGATGGCCGTGCCGGCGCCGGCCGGCGGCTACCTGTTGCGCCGCTTGCCGGTCGCGCAAGGCGACGCCTCGGTGCTGGAGCCGGTGATGGTGGTGGGCAGCCACGAGGTGACGACCGAGGGCACGGGCTCCTACACCAGCGGCGCGACCAGCATCGCCAAGGGCGCGCAATCGCTCAGGGACATTCCGCAGTCCATCAGCGTCGTGACGCGCCAACGGCTGGACGAACAATCGCTCACCTCGATCTACGACGCTCTCGCAAACACCACCGGCATCACCCTGCAGCAAAGCCCCCAGGCGGGCAAGTACGTGTATTCGCGCGGCTTTCGCAATACCTCCTACCAATACGACGGCATCCCGCTCGATCGCAGTATGTACGGCCGCGCCAGCAATTTCGGCGGCGGCACCGCCATCTATGACCGCGTCGAAGTGCTGCGCGGCGCGGCCGGCCTGCTCCAAGGCGGCGGCGAACCGGGCGGCGCGGTCAACCTGGTACGCAAGCGCGCCCTGCCCGAAGCGGGCTTCAGCGTCATCACCAAGGCCGGCCAGTGGGACCACTACGGCATGCAGCTCGACGGCGGCGGCCCGCTGAACGAATCCGGCACCCTGCGCGGCCGCGCAGTGGTGGACTACGAGACCCGCGGCTCGTATGTGGACTACGCCAACAACCGCGACCAGACCTTCTATGGCACCCTCGAATACGACCTGACGCCCGACACGCGCGCCAGCGTCGGCTTCAGTTCCGAAACCAGCCGCGGCCGCCCCAACATGCGCGGTTTCCCCGCCTATGACGACGGCTCGCCCCTGGACGTGTCGCGCGCGTACTACATGGGCGCCGACTGGAATCGCCGCAAGTCCACCACCGAGACGTTCTACTTCGATCTGTCGCACCGCTTCAACGACAACTGGCAGGGTCGTGTCGCCGCCATCCACCTGCGCGAACGCCACGACATGAAGTTCAACAGCCCCATCCGCGAGGCCGCCGTCGGCACGAACATCAGCGCGACAGCGGCGGACATCACCGAAGCCGACATCGGCATCACCGGCGTGGACGCCAACCTGCTGGGCAAGATCGACGCCTTCGGCCGTACCCACGAACTGGTGCTGGGCGCCAACTACGCGCGCAACGATGTCAACACCGACTACGGCAGCATCAACGACTACTGGGTCGGCAACGTCTATGACTACCGGCCCGGCTCGATTCCGGAGCCGACCAAGGGCCAGCTCTACGCCAACTTCCGCGAGCACCGCGACGGCCGCGGCCTGCAGTACGGCGTGTACGGCGCCGCCCGCCTGCAGTTGGCGGATCCGCTCAAGCTGGTGCTGGGCGGGCGCGTCAGTTGGTACGACACGATCTGGGACACCCGCACCACAGGCAGCCGCTACAGCGAGAACTCGACCTACGGCAGCCGCGAGAACGGCAAGTTCACGCCCTACGCCGGGCTGCTCTATGACCTGAGCCCGCAATGGACGGCATACGCCAGCTACACCGATATCTTCAAGCCGCAAAGCGAGAAGTCCAGCAGCGGCAGGCCGCTCGATCCCCTGCTGGGCACCAACTACGAAATCGGCCTGAAGGGCGAACTGCTGGACGGCCGCATCAACACCGCCATCGCGCTGTTCCGCGTCGACCAGAGGAACCGGGCCCAGACCGACTACCGCAGCAGCCCCGATTGCGACGCCGGCTGGTATTGCTCGATCGCGGCCGGCAAGGTCCGCAGCCAGGGCGTGGACGCCGAGATCAGCGGTGAAATCCTGCGCGGCTGGAACCTGTTCGCCGGTTATACCTTCAACACCACCCGCTATCTGGAAGACGAGACCAACCAGGGCAAGCCGCTGAATTCGCTGACGCCCAAGCACATGCTGCGCGTCTGGACCACCTACAAGCTGGCGGGCGCCGCGCACCGCTGGACCCTGGGCGGCGGCGTCAATGCCCAGACCAGCAGCTACGACGCCGGCACGATCCGCGTCAACAGCCCCGGCTACGCCATCTGGAGCGCCTACGCCCGCTACCAGATCAACAACCACTGGGCCGCCTCGGTCAACCTGAACAACCTGTTCGACAAGACGTATTACACCAGTGTGGGCAGCAACAACGGCAACTTCTATGGCGAGCCGCGCAATGTCATGCTGACCCTGCGCGGCGACTTCTAGGCGCCGATAGCGCGACGCCTGCGCTGGGCGTCATCCATGCGACGCCAAAGCAAACGGCCCGGGACCCGGATGCGAGATCCGGGCCCCGGGCCGTGGTCCGCCAGCGGGCGGCGCGGTCAGGTCAGCCGATTCAGCTAAAGAATTCCTTGACGCGATCGGTCCAGGACTTGCTTTGCGGCGAGTGGCGGTCGCCCCCGTCGTTCAGCGAGGCCTCGAACTGGCGCAGGATGTTCTTCTGGTCGTCGCTCAGGCGCACCGGCGTCTCGACCACCACGTGGCAGTACAGGTCGCCCGGATAGCTGCCGCGCACGCCGCGGATGCCCTTGCCGCGCAGGCGGAAGGTCTTGCCGGACTGCGTGCCCTCGGGGATCGAGATCTCGGCCTTGCCGCCCAGGGTCGGCACCTGCAATTCACCGCCCAGCGCCGCCGTGGTGAACGGGATGGTCAACTCGCAGTGCAGGTCGTCGCCGTCACGCTGGAAGATCTTGTGCTGCTTGATGTGGATTTCCACATACAGGTCGCCCGGCGGGCCGCCATTGATGCCCGGCTCGCCATTGCCGCTGGAGCGGATGCGCATGCCGTCGTCGATGCCGGCGGGGATCTTGACCTGCAGGGTCTTGTTGCGGCGGATGCGGCCGACGCCATCGCAGGCCACGCACGGGTCGGTGATTTCCTTGCCGTTGCCGTGGCAGGTCGGGCAGGTCTGCTGCACGCTGAAGAAGCCCTGCTGCATGCGGACCGCGCCAGAGCCGCCGCAGGTGCGGCAGGTCTTGGGCGAGGTGCCGGGCTTGGCGCCGGAACCGTGGCAGGTGTCGCAGTTTTCCCAGCTCGGTACGCGGATCTCGGTGTCGAAGCCGGCCGCGGCCTGCTCCAGCGTGATCTCCAGCGCGTACTTCAAGTCGGCGCCGCGATACACCTGCGGACCGCCGCCGCGACGGCCACCGCCGCCACCGCCAAAGATCTCGCCGAAGATATCGCCAAAGGCATCGGCGAACCCGCCGCCCATGCCGCCACCGCCCATGCCCGCGGCGTTGGGATCGACGCCCGCGTGGCCGTAGCGGTCGTACGCGGCGCGCTTCTGTTCATCGCCCAGGACCTCGTAGGCTTCCTTGGCTTCCTTGAACTTCTCTTCGGCTTCCTTGCTGTCCGGATTGCGGTCCGGATGGTATTTCATGGCCAGCTTTCGATAGGCCTTCTTGAGTTCGTCGTCCGAAGCGTTTTTCGCCACGCCCAGGACGTCGTAATAGTCGCGTTTTGCCATGATCGGTGGGCTCGGGGGAGAGCCTTCTTTTCAGTGCTACAGAATGAGTTCGCCCGGTAGGCGGATTTCTCCGGCTACCGGGCGGCAGAGGCAGGTCAGCGCCCGGCCATTATTGGTCGCGCTTGACTTCCTTGAAGTCGGCGTCGACGACGTTGTCGTCCACCGGCTTCGCGTTGTCGGCGGCCTGCTGCTGGCCGGCCGCTTGCTGCGCCTGCATGTCGGCGTACATCTTTTCGCCGAGCTTCTGCGAGGCGGTCGACAGGGCTTCGACCTTGGCGTCGATGGCGGCCTTGTCGCCGTCCTTCAGCGTGTCTTCCAGCGCCTTGATGGCCGCTTCGATGCTTTCCTTCTCGGACGCCTCGAGCTTGTCGCCGTACTCGGTCAGCGACTTGCGGGTGGCGTGCACCAGCGCATCGGCCTGGTTGCGGGCCTGGGCCAGCTCGGCGACGCGGTGATCTTCCTCGGCGTTGGCCTCGGCATCCTTGACCATGCGCTGGATCTCGTCTTCCGACAGACCCGAGTTGGCCTTGATGGTGATCTTGTTTTCCTTGCCGGTGCCCTTGTCCTTGGCCGACACGTGCAGGATGCCGTTGGCGTCGATGTCGAACGTGACTTCGATCTGCGGCATGCCGCGCGGCGACGGCGGGATCCCTTCGAGGTTGAACTCGCCCAGGGCCTTGTTGCCCGCGGCGATTTCGCGCTCGCCCTGGAACACCTTGATCGTCACGGCCGGCTGGTTGTCATCAGCGGTCGAGAAGGTCTGCGAGAACCGGGTCGGGATGGTCGTGTTCTTCTGGATCATCTTGGTCATCACGCCGCCCAGGGTTTCAATACCCAGGGACAGGGGGGTGACGTCCAGCAGCAGCACGTCCTTGCGGTCGCCCGACAGCACGGAACCCTGGATGGCGGCGCCAGCGGCGACGGCTTCGTCGGGGTTCACGTCCTTACGCGGATCCTTGCCGAAGAATTCCTTCACCTTTTCCTGGACCTTGGGCATGCGGGTCATGCCGCCGACCAGGATCACGTCGTCGATGTCGGAAACCTTCACGCCGGCGTCCTTGATGGCCACGCGGCAGGGTTCGATGGTGCGTTCGATCAGTTCCTCGACCAGCGCTTCCAGCTTGGCGCGCGTGATCTTCAGGTTCAGGTGCTTCGGACCGGAGGCGTCGGCCGTGATGTACGGCAGGTTGATCTCGGTCTGCTGGCTCGACGACAGCTCGATCTTGGCCTTTTCGGCGGCTTCCTTCAGGCGCTGCAGGGCCAGCACGTCCTTGGACAGATCAACGCCTTGTTCCTTCTTGAACTCGCCGATGATGTAGTCGATGATGCGCTGGTCGAAGTCTTCGCCGCCCAGGAAGGTGTCGCCGTTGGTCGACAGCACTTCGAACTGCTTTTCGCCATCGACGTCGGCGATTTCGATGATGGACACGTCGAACGTGCCACCGCCCAGGTCATAGACGGCGATCTTGCGGTCGCCCTTTTCGGTCTTGTCCAGGCCGAAGGCCAGCGCGGCCGCGGTCGGCTCGTTGATGATGCGCTTGACTTCCAGGCCGGCGATGCGGCCGGCGTCCTTGGTGGCCTGGCGCTGGCTGTCGTTGAAGTAGGCCGGCACCGTGATGACGGCTTCGGTCACTTCCTCGCCCAGGTAGTCCTCGGCGGTCTTCTTCATCTTGCGCAGCACGTCGGCCGACACTTGGGGAGGCGCCATCTTCTTGCCGCGCACTTCCACCCAGGCGTCGCCGTTGTCGGCCTTGACGATGGCATAGGGCATCAGGTTGATGTCCTTCTGCACCGCCTTTTCCTCGAACTTGCGGCCGATCAGGCGCTTCACCGCGTACAGGGTGTTCTTGGGGTTGGTCACCGCCTGGCGCTTGGCGGGCGCGCCCACCAGGGTTTCGCCGTCGTCCATGTAGGCGACGATCGAGGGAGTGGTGCGGGCGCCTTCGGCGTTTTCAATGATCTTGACCTGACCGCCGTCCATGACAGCCACGCAGCTGTTGGTCGTGCCCAGGTCGATGCCAATAATTTTGCTCATGGTCGGGTTACCTTGGATAAATCTATGAAATTGGAGAGAAATTTCCTGTCCCCACATAACTGGGGCTGCCCACAGGGTTTTTCAAGACGCCTGGCTGGAATTTTCCGCCGGGGTTTCCTGCAGGCGCCGGATCGCCGCCGTGAACTGGGGCAATCCGGGCCAACCGGTGATGCGGCCGAGCCGTTTTCCGGCACGGTAAAGCACAAAAGTGGGGACACCATGCAGGGAGAAGCGGCGTCCCAGGGGTTCGTCGGCGTAGACATCGGCCTCGAACCAGGTCAGGCCCAGGCCCAGCAGGGTGTCCTGGTGCAGCAACGCCGCCTGCTTGAAAAGATTGCAGTTATAGCAATCCTGGCCCCACAGGAACACACAACGCAAGTCCGATCCCGGCGCCTGGACCACGGCCTCGTCGAATCCCGCGGTGTCGACATGCCGCATGCCGAACACAGCGAAAACCTGGGCCGGATCGAACCTGGGGTCGGTCATGGCGCGCGGTCCGGTCAGCCTTGGCCGGCGGACACCACCACCAGGGCCGGACGCAGGGTGCGGTCGGCGATGGCGTAGCCCTTCTGCAGCAGTTGGACCACGGTGTTGGCGGGCTGTTCGGCCGGAATCGAAGAAATGGCCTGGTGCAGGTGCGGATCGAACTTGTCGCCCTGGACCGGCGCGATTTCCTTGAGCATGTTGCGCTCGAAGGCGGCCGCGAGCTGCTTGAGGGTGACCTCGACGCCTTCGCGCAGGGTGTCCACGGTCTGGTCGGCCTGGGCCAGCGCGGCCTCCAGGCTGTCCTTGACCGGCACCAGGCTTTCCGCGAACGACTCGATGCCGAACTTGCGTGCCTTGGACACTTCTTCCTGGGCACGGCGGCGCACGTTCTCGGCCTCGGCGCGGATGCGCAGAAGCTGGTCCTGCTGCTCATTGACGGTAGCCTGGGCCGCGTCCAGTTGGGCGCGCAACTCGTTCAGCTCGGCCTGCGCGGCGTCCTGGGCGGCGGGGGCCGCATCGGCGTCGTCGCCGAATCCGGGCGTCTGATCTACAGGCTCGTTGGGTGCCGTCATGGGGAATCCTCCAAAAAGAATGGCTTTCGCAGACATGAATGGGGGCCAATACCCCTATTTCAAGCCCGGGAAAGCAAATATTCCCCGTCGCGCACCGCCGGGGCAACCGGCAGCCACCCATGAAAATCCGGAAAGTCGTGCCTGAAAATCGGCTCCAACCACGAAGATTCCGGCAGTCGGCATTTTCGACACTCCGGACGATGTCAGGGACAGGTCATTTCTTGTGCGGCTGCGCCGGGGCGGCAGCGTCGCTGGCGGGAAAGCTCTCTTTCAGGGCGCGGTCGACGCGTGGATCATCGTCCGGTTCCGGATTGATCGCGATGGGATCGCTGGCGGGGAAGGTTTCGGCCAGCGCCTCGTCCAGCTCGTGCTCGACCTGATCCTCGTCCACCGGGGTGCTGACGTCCCCCTTTTTCACAACTTTGCCCGTCTTGGGATCATGGTGCATGCGCCCTCTCCTTCAAGTCCGTGAATGTGTGGGCCATCCCCGCAAGTGGCGTTCCGCCAGGGTGGCCAACCCCGAGATCCAGGCCGGATCATCATTCAGCGCCGGGATGTAACGGAACTGCTTGCCGCCCGCGCCGAGAAAGGCGTCGCGGCACTCCAGGCTGATCTCTTCCAGGGTTTCCAGACAGTCTGCCACAAATCCCGGACACACCACATCCACCTCGGTGACGCCCGAGGCGGCCAGCGCCTTGAGGGTCGGTTCGGTGTAGGGCTCGAGCCAGCGGGCCGTGCCGAACCGGCTCTGGAAGGTCACCTCGATCTGCTCGCGCGGCAGCGACAGGCGCTGCGCCAGCAGCCGCGCGGTTTCCATGCAGTCGCGGTAGTACGGGTCGCCCAGCTCGATGGAGTAGCGCGGCAGGCCATGGAAGCTCATGACCAGCTTCTGCGGTTTGCCATGCTCGCGCCAGTACGCTTCGATGCTGGCGGCCAGCGGATCGAGATAGATGGGGTCCTCGTGGAACCGCTTGATAAAGCGCATTTCCGGCTGGTCGCGCAGCCGGCCGGCATGTCGCGTGACGGCATCGACCACCGTGGCGGTGGTGCTGGCGGCGTATTGGGGATAAAGCGGCACGGTCAGGATGCGTTCGCAGCCCTGCGCCCGCAGGCGCGAGATGGCGTCGGGAATCGACGGGTTGCCGTAGCGCATGCCCAGCTCCACCACCGCCTCGACCCCGGCCGCGGTCAACGCGGCCTGCACGCCTTCGGCCTGGCGGCGGCTGTAGACCATCAGCGGCGAGCCGTCCTTGAGCCAGATGCCGGCGTAACGCGGCTCCAGTTTCTTGGGACGCAGCGTCAGCACCAAGCCGTGCAGGATCGGCTTCCACAGATAGCGCGGAATCTCGATCACACGCGGGTCCGACAGGAACTCGCCCAGGTACTTGCGGATGTCCTTCCTGCCCGGTGTGTCGGGCGTGCCCAGATTCACCAGCAGCACGCCGACCTTGCCCGGCGCGCGCGGCGGCGGGTCTTCATTGAAAGGGTCGTCCTGCTCGGCTTCGGGCAGGTAGCGTTCAGGCCAGAGATACTTGAACAGGCGAAGAAACACAAAAACTCCCCTTCCTCCGCGAGGAGGATGTCGGTTCGAATGGAACTACTGGTTGTGGCTGAGGGCGTTGGACAGCAGACGCGCCGTGATGTCCACGATGGGAATCACCCGTTCGTAGGCCATGCGGGTCGGGCCGATCACGCCGAGCGTGCCGACCACCTTGCCGTCCACGCCGTAGGGCGCGGTGATGACCGAGACTTCTTCCATCGGCACCAACTGGGAATCGCCGCCGATGTAGATCTGCACGCCCTGCGCGCGGCTGGACACGTCGAGCAGTTGCAGCAGGTCGGTCTTCTTCTCGAACAGCGAGAACATCTTGCGCAGCCGGTCCATGTCGGAAGCGATGTCGGTGACGTCCAGCAGCTTGCGCTCGCCGGAGATGACCACGGCATCGCCGTCCTCGGCGGCCTCGGCACTGGCCTCGACCGCCGCCTGCATCAGCCGCGAGATGTCTTCGCGCAACTGCGCCAGCTCGGTGGACAGGGTGCGCCGCACCGCGTCGAAGGACTTGCCGGCGAAGTGGACGTTGAAGAAATTGCCGGCCTCCAGCAATTCGGCCTCGGCGTAGTCGCGCTGCACGAACAGGATGCGGTTCTGCACGTCGCCGTCGGGGGTGACGATGATCAGCAGCACCCGCTTGTCCGAGAGCCGGATGAATTCGATCTGGCGGAACACCTGGGCGCGCTTGGGAGTCAGCACCACGCCGGCGAACTGGGTCAGGTTGGAAAGCAGCGCTGCGGCGGCATTGACCGCGCGGGTGGGCTCGGCCGCGGCCAGCATCTCGCCCATGTTGTGCGGTTCGAGCTGGTAGGACTGCACCGCCAGCAGCGAATCGACGAACATGCGGTAGCCGCGGGGCGTGGGAATGCGCCCCGCGGAGGTGTGCGGACTGTGGATCAGGCCCAGCTCTTCCAGGTCCGCCATGACGTTGCGGATGGTGGCGGGCGACAGATCGAAAACCTTCGATAGCGTCCGCGAGCCGACTGGTTGCCCATCGGCGATATAGCGTTCGATCAACGCTTTCAGTAATGCGCGTGCGCGGTCATCCATAGCGGCTATTTTAGGGAATCTTTTCCAATTAAGGCGATTTTTGTCCCGCAAGCCAATATGCGGCCCCATATAATCGGCTAACAGGCCCGATTCCGGACCGATTTCGCTTTTTCTGATTCGCCTTGCCACCATGCACTTTCCTACCGTCGCGCTGATCGGCAGATACCAGGACGCCGGCCTGGCCACTCCGCTAAGGGCGCTCGCGCACGCGCTCACGCAGGCCGGGCGGCAGGTGCTCGTCGATGCCGACACGGCTCGCAACACCGGCCTGACGGAATATCCCGTCGCCACCTACGCGCAGATCGGCCAGGACGCCTCGCTCGCGGTGGTCATGGGCGGCGACGGCACGGTGCTGGGCGCCGCGCGCCATCTCGCCCCGTACGGCGTGCCGGTGGTCGGCATCAACCATGGCCATCTGGGCTTCATCACCGACATCCCGGTGCAGGACGCGCATGGCGCCCTGACGCGCGTGCTGGAAGGCAACTTCCAGATCGAGGAACGCATGCTGCTCGAAGGCAGCGCCTGGCGCGGCGACCAGCAGATGTACGCGGCCTCGGCGCTGAACGACGTGGTGCTGAACCGCGCCGGACGCGGCGGCATGATCGAAGTGCGCGTCGAACTGGACGGCGCCTTCATGTACACCCAGCGCGCCGACGGCCTGATCATCGCCACCCCCACCGGCTCGACCGCCTACGCGCTGTCGGCCAATGGCCCGATCCTGCACCCCGGCATGAACGCCATGGTGCTGGTGCCGGTGGCGCCGCAGACCCTGTCCAACCGCCCCATCGTCATTCCGGACACCGGCGTGCTGAACATGACGCTCACCGCCATGGGCCGGGTCGAGGTCGGCGCCAGCGTGCATTTCGACATGCAGACCTGGTCCGACCTGCAGCCCGGCGACCGCATCGTCGTGCAGCGCGCGCCCTATACCATCCGCTTCGTGCATCCGGAAGGCTACAGCTTCTTTTCCACCCTGCGCCGCAAGCTGCACTGGAACCTGATGCCGCAGGCCACCGACAACGTAGAGTAGTAAGCGCCCCGACATGCTGCGCACCCTGCACATCCGCGACTTCGTCATCGTCGAGCAGACCGAGATCCATTTCGGTCCCGGCTTCACCGTCTTCTCCGGCGAGACCGGGGCAGGAAAATCCATCCTCATCGACGCGCTGGCGCTGGCGCTGGGCGAGCGCGGCGACGTCAGCGTGCTGCGCGAAGGCGCCGCGCGCGCCGACATCACCGCCGTCTTCGACACGCCGCCGGCGCTGCGCGCCTGGCTTGCCGAACGCGAGATCGATGCCGACGATGAACTGGCCCTGCGCCGCGTGATCGACGCCCAGGGCCGCAGCCGCGCCTACATCAACGGCACCCCGGCCACGGTCGCGCAATTGCGCGAACTGGGCGACAGCCTGGTCGACATCCACGGCCAGCATGCGCACCAGAGCCTGATGCGTGCGGAGGCTCAGCGCGACCTGCTGGATGCGCATGGCGGCCACGGCGACCTGCGCCAGGCGGTGGGCCAGGCCTGGAAGCAATGGCGCGCGCTGGCGCGCCAGTTGGAATTGGCCGAAAAGGACGCGGCGGGCCTGGCCGCCGAACGCGAGCGGCTGCAATGGCAGGTCGACGAACTCGATCGCCTCGGGCTCGCCCCGGACGAATGGGAATCGCTGCAATCCGAGCACACCCGCCTGTCGCATTCACAGTCGCTGCTGGACGGCGCCACCCAGATCCTCGACGCCCTCGATGGCGAAGGCGACTCGGCCCACCATCGGCTGACTGCGGCCAACCACCGCATCCAGCAGATGCTGCGGCACGACACCGGCCTGCAGGGCATCTACGACGAACTCGAATCGGCCCGCATTGCCATCAGCGAAGCGGTGTCCGACCTGAACAACTACGTCAGCCGCGTCGATCTCGATCCGCGCCGGCTGGCCGACGTCGAGGCGCGCCTGAGCGCGGTATTCGAGACGGCGCGCAAGTTCCGCACCGAACCCGACGGGCTGTGCGCGCTGCGCGACAGCTTGCACGCCGAACTCTCGGCCCTGCAGGCCGCCGCCGACATCGACGCGCTGCGCGCCCAGGCGCAGGTGGCGCAGGCGCAGTACGACGCCGCCGCCGCCAAGCTCACGGCGGCGCGCCGCAAGGTCGCCAAGGACCTCGGCAAACAGGTCACCCAGGCCATGCAGACGCTGGCCATGCAAGGCGGCAAGTTCGAGCCCACGCTGGCAGCGGCCGCGCCGTCGGCGCACGGTAACGAGCAGGTCGAATTCCTGGTGGCCGGCCACGCCGGCACCACGCCGCGGCCACTGGCCAAGATCGCTTCCGGCGGAGAACTGTCGCGTATCTCGCTGGCGCTGTCGGTCATCGCCAGCCGCGCCGCGCGCGTGCCGACGCTGATCTTCGACGAAGTCGACAGCGGGGTCGGCGGCGCGGTGGCCGAAGCCGTCGGCAAACTGCTGCGCGAACTGGGCGAGCGCCACCAGGTGCTGTGCGTCACCCATCTACCGCAGGTAGCGGCCTGCGGCAACAACCAGTTCCTGGTCAGCAAGACCGAATCGCGCGGCACCACCCGGTCGCGCATCGAGGAACTGGACGACGGCGCCCGGGTCGAGGAAATCGCCCGCATGCTGGGCGGGATCAAGCTCACCGCGACCACCCGCGAACACGCCCGCGAAATGCTGGCCGGCGTCGGCCGCGCGCCGGCCTGAGCCTGCAGGGGCCAGGCAACCCGCTCCTCGCGGGCCTGATGCGGCGCAAGCACATCCGGGGCGCGTGCGCCTCCAGAAAAACCGGGCGCCGGCTGCCTTTGTGCCGACAGCCGTATCGCGATGGTCCGCAGCCGGATTCAGTCCGAGAATAAAAAAAGCCCCTTCCTATAGAAGGGGCTTTTGCTTTCAACTACCCACGGCGAGCGCGGCCGTGGGCAGGTCCGAGGCGAAGAAAGCTCAGCGGCCTTTCAGGCAGCTACCGCAGATGCCGTACAGCACCATGGCGTGGCTTTCCAGCGCGAAACCGTTGTCCTTGGCGATCTTCTGCTGGCGCTTTTCGATGTCCGGGTCCGAGAATTCAACCACCTTGCCGCAGTTGGTGCAGATCAGGTGATCGTGGTGGTCGCCGTCATTGAGCTCGAACACGGCCTTGCCGCTGTCGAACTGGCTGCGGGCAAGGATGCCGGCCTGTTCGAACTGGGTCAGCACGCGATAGACGGTGGCCAGGCCGATTTCGACGTTTTCGCCGATCAGGGCACGGTAGACGTCCTCGGCGCTGAGGTGGCGCTGGTCCGACTTACGGAAGATATCAAGAATTTTCAGGCGCGGGAAAGTCGCCTTCAAACCCATGTTTTTCAGTTCGCTTTGGTCGCTCATGGTGTAATCGCTCTCCGTCCGCGTTGGCATGGGCAAGGATACTCGGTAACCGCGAGCCGGCTCCCCAGAATTCCTGCCGCCCCGCAGAACTATCCTTATGAAACCTTTATGATAACGGTTTTGTCTGCTTCCAAATAATAGGGGCGCGTAGTGTCCATGATTGCACGAATTCCTTCCCGCTCGCTCAAGACCGGATTGGCCATCGCCGCCCTGGCCGTCGCCCTTGCCGGCTGCACGGGGGACAAGTGGGGCTTCCCCTACAAGGCCGGTGTCCAGCAAGGCAACTGGATCACCCAGGAGCAGGTGGCGCTGCTGCAGCCGGGCATGACGCGCGAACAGGTCCGCTTCGCGCTGGGCAGCCCCACCCTGACCAGCGTGCTGCACGCCAACCGCTGGGACTACCCCTACTATTACAAGCCCGGCTACGGTGAGGCCCAGGAACGCAAGTTCACGGTCTGGTTCGAGAACGACCGGCTGACCCGCTGGGAAGGCGACAAGCAGCCCGACCTGCAGCCCTACCAGATCAACACGCCCAGCGCGGCCGCCGATGAAAAGGCCGACAAGCGCCTGAGCGAAGACGAGGCCCGGCTCAAGCAGGAAGAAGAGCAGAAGAAACGCGACGCCGCCGCCCCCACCAGCCCGATGAACCAATACCCCGGCCAGCCCGGCAACGCGCCCGAGCCGCTGCGCTAACCCAAGGATTTTCTTTATGCGTATTGCTATCGCCGGCGCCAGCGGCCGTATGGGCCAGATGCTGATCGACGCCGTCCTGAAGGCCGACGGCCTGCAACTGGCGGTCGCGCTCGACCGCAAGGGCTCGCCCTCGCTGGGCCAGGACGCGGGCGCCCCGCTCGGCCAGCAGACCGGCGTCGCCATCACCGACGACCTGGGCGCGCTGGCCAACGCCGACTGCCTGATCGACTTCACCCGCCCCGAAGGCACGCTGGAGCACCTGCAGGTCTGCGCCACGCTGGGCGTGAAGGCCGTCATCGGCACCACCGGCTTCGACGACAATGGCCGCGCCGCCATCGAAGTGGCCGCGCAGAAAACCGCCATCGTGTTCGCGCCCAACATGAGCGTGGGCGTGAACGCCACGCTCAAGCTGCTGGACATGGCCGCCCGCATCCTCAATTCGGGCTATGACGTCGAGGTCTTCGAGGCCCACCACCGCAACAAGGTCGACGCCCCCTCGGGCACCGCGCTCAAGATGGGCGAGACCATCGCCTCGGCTTGGGACGTGGCCCTGCCCGACGTGGCCACCTGGAGCCGCCACGGCGACACCGGCGTGCGCAAGCCGGGCACCATCGGCTTCTCGGTACTGCGCGGCGGCGATATCGTCGGCGATCACACGGTGTCGTTCTGCGGCATCGGCGAACGCATCGAGATCACCCACCGCTCGGCCAGCCGCGCCACCTATGCCGAAGGCGCGTTGCGCGCCGCCCGCTTCCTGGAAGGCAAGCACAACGGCCTGTACGACATGCAGGCGGTGCTGGGACTCTGATCCCTTAGCGCCCAGAAAAAAAGGACCCGCGAGGGTCCTTTTTTCATGCAGCACCAGGTCACACCACCACGGGCTCCGGCTCCAGCGCCACGCCGTAGCGCTCGGCGACCGCATCCTGGATCGCGCGCGCCAGCGCCAGGATGTCGGCGGCGGTGGCGCCCCCGCGATTCACCAGCACCAGCGCCTGCCGGTCATGCACCCCGGCCGCGCCCAGGCTGCGCCCCTTCCAGCCGCACTGGTCGATCAGCCAGCCGGCCGCCAGCTTGTAGCTGCCGTCCGGCTGCGCATACGACACCAGGCCGGGATAACGGGAGACGAGCGCTTCGCGCTGCGCCGCGGACACGATGGGATTCTTGAAAAAACTGCCGGCGTTGCCGGTGACCGCCGGGTCCGGCAGCTTGGCACGCCGGATCGCGCAGACCGCCTCGAAGATGGCGCGCGCCGACGGCTCTTCCATAAGGCCGGGATGACGCTGCAGGTCCGGGTACGACAACACCGGCCGCCAGGGCCGCGGCAAGCGCAAGCGCACCGCCACGATCACCCAACTTCCGGGCGGCTGGTGCTTGAAAATGCTGTCGCGGTAGGCGAAGCGGCAATCGGCCGCGCTCAGGTCGACATACCGGCCCGCCTGCACGTCCCAGGCCGTCAGGCTGTCGAAGCGGTCGGCCAGCTCGACCCCGTAGGCGCCGATGTTCTGCACCGGCGCCGCGCCGACCGTGCCGGGGATCAACGCCAGGTTTTCCAGGCCGTCCCAGCCCTGCCTCACGCACTCGGCGACGAAGTCGTGCCAGGTCTCGCCGCCTGCCGCCTCCACCAGCCAAGCATCAGGCTCGGCCCGCAGCAGGCGCACGCCCCGCAGCGCCACGCGCGCCACCAGGCCCGGCACGGCCTCGGGCAGCACCACATTGCTGCCACCGCCCAGCACCAGCAGCCGGTCGTGCCGCGCGGCCAGGGCCGACAGGGCCGGCAGTTGCGCCACATCGTCGAGCGTGACGCAGGCCGGGGCCGTGGACGCCAGGCCCAGGGTGTTCAAGGCGGAAAGGTCCCGCGACTCGGGAGTGAGGACAGCCGCGGTGGCAGAGGAATTTGACATGGATACTACCGGGTATGCTATATTTTCTGTCTTCGCTCATATTACTTGATTGAGCTTGGCAGCCAGACAGCACTCAGTTGCAGCCTTGGCCACGCGAAGTTAAGCGCGATCCGCCTGCCACGGCAATCTGCCAGCGGCAAGCACGATCGAAAAAAATCATGTAGAATGCGCGCCTTCTGATCGATAACCAAGTTGATCAGGCAACCACGAAAGTGGTTGGCAATAAGAAATGGTTTGCACTGGCACTGCGTGGAATTTTCACCAAGCCAAAGATTGCGGACCCATGCGGGAGTAGCTCAGTTGGTAGAGCGCAACCTTGCCAAGGTTGAGGTCGCGAGTTCGAGACTCGTCTCCCGCTCCAGATTTTATGGGCAGTGTCTTCACACTGCGCATGTTGCAAGAAAGGGCCTGCGGGCCCTTTTTTCATTTCCGCGGCGACAATCACACATTCGCGAGAACAACCGGAAATGGCCTGCATGACGACACCCATGACGACACCCCCGCGAACGGCGGCACAGGACGAGATCTGCGCCCGATACGGCATGCAGAGCATGGCGCCGGAAGAGATGGTCGCGGTCGCCCTGCATACCCTTGGCGCCATGCCGATTTACGGCACGCGCATCGCGTTGCCGCGCGGCGGCACCGTCAGTTGGTTCATCCACGCCGGCGAATACTCGGACGCCGACGACTTCTACCAGCCCCTTCACACCGCGCACCTGGCGACGCTGCTGCCGCGGGTCGTCGATTACCTGCGCCTGCCGCCAGGCGCGAAGTTCATCATCGACGACCAGGGCTACGAAGACGTGTGGTTGGACGCCTAGGGCCTATCTGTGCCGGAAAGGGAGTCCCCGCGCGGCGCCTGGACGGCAACCGCGGCCAGGGTGTCAGCCGCATCCGCGAAGTACGCCGCGATCTCCGCCTGGGTCCGCAGCCGGGCCGCCTCCAGCGCCTGCCCGCCCATCGCGGTGCCCTCCACCGAAAAGAACGTCAGGCGCTTCAGGCCGATGGTGGCCAGCGCCGCCTTCAGGTAGGGCGTCAGGAAATCCGGCTGGCGCGCCTCGCCTCCGGAAAACAGGCCGCCCGACGCCACCGCCACGAACACCGGCTTGTCGGCCAGCACGCCCACCTTGCCTTCGCGCGTCACGCTGAACGTGCTGCGCACACGCACCACGTGATCGATCCACGCCTTCAACGCCGACGGCACGGTGTAGTTGTGCATCGGCGTGGCGATGACGACGTAGTCGGCATCGACCAGGGATTGGATCAGGTGATCGGACTGATGCAACGATCCGGCGGGATCGCCGTCCGGGTCGGAGGGCGATCCCAGCGCCCACGCGTATTCGGCATCCACATGCGGCAACCGGTTGGCGTCGATCTCGACAAGGTCGCGGCCACGCGCGGCATCGGCCCGCGCCAGGCCGTCGACGATGAACTGCGACAGCCGGTGGCTTTCCGATTCCGCGCCGCGCGGGCTGCACGTCAAACGCAGGACGCTCATGCCGCTTGCTCCCCCAGCACCTTGCTGAAACGCATCGCGCCGGTCAGCAATCCCTGACGGAAGTAGAAGCGCTGCGCCAGCGCGTTGGCCAGCCCGGTGTCCAGCACCAGCTTGGCGCAGCCAGCCTCGCGCGCCATGCGCTCGAGCGCCTGCAGCAGGGCGGCGCCATGGCGCCCGCCGCGACTGTGCTCGGTGACGACCAGGTCGTCGACATAGAGGAAGCGGCCGTAGATCAGGTTTTCCTGGAAACGGTAGCCGGCCAGCGCCACGGGCGCGTCGCCTTCCCACACCGCCAGCAAGGCGTAGCGCTCGTCGCGCATGCGCGCGACGCGTTCGGCGAAATCACGCTCGTCGGCCAGGTGCGGGCGCAATTCGCGCATGACTGGAAAACAGGCGCGCAGCGCCTCGGCTGATTCGATAGAGCGGATGTCCGGTTGACTCATGAGGATCCTGTCTTGAAAGAAACCACCCGCCGCCAGGGCAGGCACAACCATGATGCTAGGGAAGCCATGCCATAATTTGAAGAACCATAAATTGACCTTTCGACTAGGCCATGACGCCCGTTTCCCTTGCCAGCCTGCCGCCCGCCGCTTCCGGCGACGAACCGCTGTACCGGCAGGTCTACGAGCGCTTTCGCGGCGCGATTGCCCAGGGCACCCTCAAGCCGGGCGACCGCATTCCGTCCGCGCGCGCACTGGCCAAGGACCTGGGCGTGGCGCGCGGCACCATCGAGATGGCCTATTCGCTGCTGCACGCGGAAGGTTATGTGCAGCCGCGCGGCCAGGCCGGCACCGTGGTCACCCCCGGCCTGCAGGCGCAGGCCGCGCCCCGGCCGCTGCCGCCACCCGACAAGGCGGACCCCGACACCTGGCGCCAGCCGCCGACGCTGTTGCCGTTCCAGATGGGCCTGCCGGCGCTGGACGCCTTTCCGCGCAAGATCTGGGCGCGGCTCGGCGCCCGTCACCTGCGCGCCACGCAGGCGGCCGACCTGTCCTACCCGCCGGCCGATGGCCTGCCCGCGCTGCGCACCGCGATTGCCGCGCACCTGCAGGTCGCGCGCGGTATCCACTGCTGGCCGGCGCAGGTGTTCATCACGTCCGGCTATCGCGAGAGCCTTAACCTGGTGATCCAGGCGCTGCTGCAGCCCGGCGACGAGGTCTGGGTGGAAGACCCTGGTTACCCGCCGACGCGCGAACTGTTGAAGCACTCGGGCCTGGCGCTGGCGCCGGTGGAAGTCGATGCCGAAGGCATCGTGGTGTCGCAAGGCATTGCGCAGGCGCCAGAGGCGAGCGCCGCGATCGTCACGCCCGCCCACCAGAGCCCGCTGAGCGTGACGCTGTCATTGACGCGCCGCCAGGCGCTGCTGGAATGGGCCGAGCGCAATCAGCGCTGGATCGTGGAAGACGACTACGACGGCGAGTACCGCTACGTCAGTCGGCCGCTGCCGGCGCTCAAGAGCCTGGACCGCCATGGGCGCGTGCTCTATGCCGGGACGTTCAGCAAGGTCATGTTTCCCGGCATCCGCCTCGCCTATCTGGTGGTGCCCGAGGCCCAGGTGCGGCGCTTCGAGGACGTGAACCGGGTGCTCGGCAACGGCATTCCGGGCCTGACCCAGGCGCTGGTCAGCGCGTTCATGCTGGAGGGTCATTTCGCGCGCCACATCCAGCGCATGCGGCGGCTCTATTCAGAGCGCCGCAACGCCACCGCCGCGGGGCTGGCCAAGGTCTTCGGCCCCGCCATGCCGATCAATCCGCAACCGGGCGGCATGCACCTGCTGGTGCGGATGCAGGGCCACCAGACGGACCGCCCACTGGCGCAGCGCATGGTCGAGCACGGCATCTACGCGCACGCCCTGTCGCGCTGGACGACCCGCGCGCCGTGCGGCGCCGGCCTGCTGATGAGCTTCACCAACATCGAGTCCCAGGAGCGCGCCGAGCAACTCGGCCGCCGCATCCTGGAACTGATGTAGCGACGGCACGCGCGTAGCCGCCCGCGGGCAAGGCGCCGCCGCCCCCTTCAATCCGGCTTACCTCAACCCAGCCTTATCCAGACCGAAAGCCGCGTCGGCGGAACCCGGTTCGGTGCGGAAGGCGACGTTCAGACGATTCCAGCCATTGATGCCCACCACCAGGAAGGTGAGGTCCGAGATTTCCTCTTCGGACAACTGGCCGCGGACCTGCTCGTACACCGCATCGGACACGCCGTGCGGGTGCAGCGCGGTCAACGCCTCGGTCCATTCCAGCGCGGCGCGCTCGCGCGGACTGAACAGCGTGGATTCACGCCAAATGGCGATGTGGTGCAAGCGCAGCTCGCGCTCGCCGCCGATCTTGGCCTGCTTGATGTGCATGTCCAGGCAGAAGCCGCAGCCGTTGAGCTGCGAGGCGCGGATCGTCACGAGATCATTGAATTCCCGGATGACGGCCTTCTTCTTCAGCGCGGCGCTGAAGTCGAGGTAATGCTTGGAGAGTTCGGCGGAAACCTGGAAGTAATTCAGACGCTGGGTCATGTCACGGACACCTTGTAGAGGGAATTGCGGACGACATCGCCGCACACCCACATAGTGCCGCCTGCAACCGCGGCGCAAAAGCGCCAAGAATCGCCATAGGGTCTGGGCCATGATGCCGCATGCCATGCGCTCCCTCGCGCCGCGTCCGCTTGCCCTGGCCGCAAATTACGGTATACTCTCGCCTCTTCGCAGTACAGCAGTATCCGCGCGGGAGTAGCTCAGTTGGTAGAGCGCAACCTTGCCAAGGTTGAGGTCGCGAGTTCGAGACTCGTCTCCCGCTCCAGCAGATGCGCCGTTTCACGAACGTCGCCGCATTGTTGGAACAACCGCCGGATCTCCCGACCAAAACGGATCGCCATCGGCTTGATCGGCGCCGCTTGCCTTCTCGACAGATTCCTGTCGCCTCCCCCGACATTGCCGTGATGTGCGCTTCGATGCCCGCATCGTCATTGCCCCGCATCCAGCCCGAGTGCACGATGCTGCCGCGCCGCCCGCAAGGTGCCGCGCTCGACACCATCTGGCAACTTTTTTTCTCGGACGCCCGGACAGACCCGCACAAGTCCTAAAAACTGTGTATAATCGCTGTCTTTGGTGGACACGGCCTCTTTCAAAAGAGACCGACAAAACAGGTTCATCAAACGCAGTGCCCACGCGGGAGTAGCTCAGTTGGTAGAGCGCAACCTTGCCAAGGTTGAGGTCGCGAGTTCGAGACTCGTCTCCCGCTCCAAATACAAAAAGGAAGCACCGGCCTATACCGAGCTTCCTTTTTTCTTGCAGTACTGGCGCAATGGCAGAGTGGTTATGCAGCGGATTGCAAATCCGTGTACGTCGGTTCGATTCCGGCTTGCGCCTCCAGTATTTCCTCCCCAGCATCTCGTTACCCATCCCTACGCCCAGTCAATCGTTTGATTGCTAAGGTGACGCCGTTTTCATTTGACGACGATCCCATGTACAACAATCAAACCTCGCGGCGCGCTTCCTCCACCCTGCTGGCGTTGTCCGCGGCCACGCTGATGACGTTGGCGCCGCTGGCCGCGGAGGCGGACTCCGACCGCCACCACCATCGCCATGGCCATGGTCATGGCCGCGGCGAGTATAAAGAGAAGTATTGGGACGGCGCCTGTGAAGTCGAGCGCAAGTGGAAGCGCAACGGCGACTACCGCGAAAAGCGCAAGTGCCGCGACGACTACCGCTACGGCTACGCCCCCCAGCCCGTGCTGGTGCCGGCCATGCCCGCGCCCGCCATCATCATCAACCCGCCCCCCATCATCATCCGCCCCTGACCATGGATGCCTCGGTGAAAGACGCCATCGCCCGCTGGCCCGACGTGCCTGCGGTGTTCGGCTGGCTGTCGCTGGATCCGCGCGGCCGCTGGCGTCTGCATCCGCAAGGGCAGGCCGCCGCGGGCGGGCCCGGCGAGTCCATCACCAATGCCCAGATCCAGGGTTTCATCGACCGCAATTACGAACGCGACGACGCAGGCCGCTGGTTTTTCCAGAACGGCCCTCAGCGCGTCTTCCTGCGGCTCGATGCCGCGCCATACGTGCTGCGTCTCGATGACGCCGGCCGCGCCCTGCTCACGCACACCGGCCAGGCGGTGAGCGCGGTAAGCGGCTGGTGGCTGGATGACGCCGGACAGTTGTACGCCATGGCGCCGCAGGGCCCCGGCGTGGTGCTGGACCGCGACCTGCCGCCCCTGATGGAGCGACTCGTCACGGAAGACGGCGCCGCCCTGCTGGACGCCATCGATCGCCTGGCCCCTGAGCGAGCACTGCGGATCGCGCTGCCGGGTATCTACGGCCCGGCGCCACTGCGCCTGATCGAACACGCCCAAGTGCCGGACGTCCTGGGTTTCCAGGCCAATCCAACCGCCTGATCCGGCGCGTTCGCGCAAGACGGCGCGCCAGCGGCAAGCCTCACGCCTCAGAACATGCCGTTGCTGTTGGCGGACTGTTCGGGAATTGGCTGCACCGCGTCCCAGTGTTCGACGATCTTGCCGCGCTCCAATCGGAAGATGTCGATGATGGCGTTGCCGCGCGTGCCCGGTTCGCGCACCGCGTGCACATGCAGGATCACATAATCGCCGTCGGTGAAGACGCGCTTGATCTCGCTTTTCGATTGCGGATATTTGTCGCGCAGGAAGGCGATGAACTTGCGGAACCCGTCGGGCCCGTCGGCCGCGTTGGGATTGTGCTGGATGTAGCGGTCGCCCAGATACTTCACGGCGGCGTCCGCGTCTTTCTGGTTCAGGCCCTTCTCATAGAAGGCCAACACGGCCGCCTTGTTGGCGGCCTCTTGTTCGGTCGAGGCCTGGACGGCGGGCGACAGGGCGGCGGCAAACAGGACTGCGCCGAAGACACGCGTGATGAACGACATGGAATCTCCAGAAAAGCCAAGGCGGCCGGCCCATTCTAGGTGCCGGCCGCCTGGCGGGCGATGCCCAATCCAGTTGACAGTTTGGTGCGCGACCCGGTCAGCCGCGACCGCTCTTGAGCAGCGCGAACTTGCCGTCACCCAGCAGCGCCAGGACCGCCGCGGCCACCGACAGGAACACCGGATATTCCCAACCGCCGTTGGGGTTGCTGAAGCCCCAGCCGTTGCCGAAGTGCACGGTGGAAGCGACGAACAACTGCACCGCCGCGATCACGGCGATCCAGCGCGGCCACACGCCCAGGATCAGCAGCGCGCCGGCGCCGATCTCGAAGAAGGTCACCGGATACGCCAGCCAGCCGGCAAAGCCGATCTTGGCGAAGAACTGCGCGGTGCCCGGCAGGGTGAACACCAGCAGCTTGGTCAGGCCATGGGCCAGGAACATCACGCCCAGCGCGATGCGGAGCAGGAGCGCGGCATAAGGCGCGGTACGGGTATCGATCATTTCATTCTCCGTGAGCGAATCGCCCAGAACGGGAAGATTCTTCATGGCCGCTATTCTTGCGATTCCAAAAACAAAGATAAACATGCAAAATCGCAACTTATTGTTCCCCATTAGGTAACAATCATGGACACCCACACTGCCATGCAGACCTTTGCCCGAGTCGTGGAACTGGGCTCGTTCGCGGCCGCCGCGGACAAGATGGGGCAGGCGCGCTCCGTGGTCACGCGCCAGATCGCATACCTCGAAGAAAAATACGGCGTGCGGCTGCTGAACCGCACCACCCGCAAGCTCAGCATGACCGACGCCGGCCGCGCCTTCTACGAGCGGGTGCGGCCGATCCTGGCGGAAGTGGCCGACCTCGAGCTGTCGCTGCAGGCCGAGGGCCAGGCGCCCAGCGGACGCCTGCGCGTCAGCGCGCCGGTCTCGTTCGGCATCCTGCACCTGGGACCGGCCATCGCCGAATACCTGCTGCGCTATCCCGACGTCATCATCGACCTGGACCTGAACGACCGCGTCGTCGACCTGGTAGAGGATGGGTATGACGTCGCGGTGCGTATCGGCCCGCTGCAGGATTCGTCGCTGGTGGCGCGACCGCTGGCGCCGCAGCAGTTGCTGGTGTGCGCCGCGCCCGCCTACCTGGAACGCCATGGCGTGCCACAGACACCGGACGACCTGAAACAGCACCGCTGCCTGCATTACGCCTACGCCAGCACCGGCAACGAATGGCATTTCGAGAAGGACGGGGTCACCCACCTGGTGCGG
The DNA here is from genome assembly GCA_019425465.1 of Colletotrichum falcatum. Lineage (NCBI taxonomy): Eukaryota > Fungi > Ascomycota > Sordariomycetes > Glomerellales > Glomerellaceae > Colletotrichum > Colletotrichum falcatum. The sequence continues at coordinate 25,232 of SWKJ01000237.1, forward strand.
ATCAACGCCGCCCTGCGCGCCAACAATGGCGACGTGCTCCGCACCGCGGCGCTGGCCGGGCACGGCGTGATCCTGCAGCCGGAATTCCTGGTGGGCGAGGACGTGCGCGCCGGCCGCCTGACCGCGCTGCTACAGGACTACGCCCACACCCCGATTTCCATGTACGCCGCCTATCCGCACCGGCGCTTCCTCTCGCCCAAGGTGCGTTCCTTCGTCGAACACCTGGAAGAACGCTTCGGCACCCGCGCGCCGATGGCGCCCGCGCGGCGCGCCAGCCGGCGCCACAGCCGTTAGAATCGTAGCCATGACCGCCAAATCGCCCCTCGAATACTTCCCCGCGCCGCGCCGTGCGAATTTCTGCAGCCAATGCGGCTCGCCCGTGAACCGCCGGGTGCCCGAGGGCGACAACCGCGAACGGGACATCTGCGACCACTGCGGCGCGATCCACTACCAGAATCCGCGGCTGGTGGTGGGCACGGTGCCGGTTCTGGACAACCGCGTGCTGCTGTGCCGGCGCGCCATCGAGCCACGCTACAACACCTGGACGCTGCCGGCCGGCTTCATGGAACTGGGCGAGAGCACCGCGCAAGGCGCCGGCCGCGAAACGCTGGAAGAATCCGGCGCACGCATCCGGCTGGGCGATATCTACACCATCATCGACGTGCCGCAGATCGAGCAGGTGCATGTCTTCTATCTGGCCGAGGTGCTGGGCCCCGAGCTGGATCCCGGCCCGGAAAGCCTGGAAGCCCGCTTCTACGACGAGGCCGACATTCCCTGGGACGACCTGGCGTTCCGCACCGTGGCGACCACGTTGCAACGCTATTTCGAGGACCGCAGGCGCGGCACGTTCGGCCCTCACCACTACACCCTAGAATCGCACCGTTGAAGCTGCCCTGGCTTGCCGCGGACACGCCGTTTCCACCGGCTGAATTCGCCCTGACGGATCCGGACGGCCTGCTGGCGGCCGGTGCCGACCTGTCCACGCCGCGCCTGATCCAGGCCTATTCGAACGGTATCTTTCCCTGGTATTCCGAGGGCGAGCCGATCCTGTGGTGGAGCCCGGATCCGCGCATGGTGCTGGCCTGTCGCGACTTCGCGCCCTCGCACTCGTTGCGCAAGCTGCTGCGCCAGATCGCCAGCCAAGAGCAGGAGGCCGCGCCGCGCATCGAGGTGCGGGTCGATACGGCATTCGCCACGGTGATGGCGCACTGCGCCGCGCCGCGCGATGGCCAGCCCGGCACCTGGATCACCGCCGCCATGCGGCAGGCCTACCTCGACTGGCACCGGGCAGGTTACGTCCACAGCATCGAAACCTGGATCGACGGCGAACTGGCCGGCGGCCTGTACGGCATCAACCTGGGCCGCATGTTCTTCGGTGAATCGATGTTCACGCGCGTGCCCAACGCCTCCAAGGTCGCGCTGGCCTACCTGGTGCGCTACGTCAGCGCGCAGGGCGTGCAATGGATCGACTGCCAGCAGCAGACCCGCCATCTCGCCAGCCTGGGCGCGCGGCCGGTGCCGCGCTCGCGCTTCCTGGAGCACATACGCGCCGCCACCGCGCAACCGCCGCTGACCTGGGGTCCGGGACGGCTGGACAGCGGGGGGCGGCTGCTGCCCCTGGCGCCGGGCGCCCCCGCCTGACGGCCTTCCCGCCGGGTGGCGCCGCGCGCCGCCCTCCCCGCACATCACCGGCCGTGTTAGGCGTTAATATGTAGTGGTCCCCGTCACGGACTTGGCGCCGGACGCCGGGATTCCACATGAGCCAGCTCAAAGAATTACCTTTCTCCACGCTGCAGTTCTACGCGACCGCTCCCTACCCTTGCAGCTATCTGCCGGGACGCCAGGCGCGCTCGCAGGTCGCCGCACCCGGCCACCTGATCAACGCCGGCACCTACTCTCAGTTGGTCGAGCAAGGGTTTCGACGCAGCGGCCTGTTCACCTACCGCCCGCACTGCGACAACTGCCACGCCTGTGTGCCGGTGCGGGTCGACACCGCCAGCTTCGCGCCCAACCGCAGCCAGCGCCGTGCGTGGCGAGACCATCGCAACCTGCAGTCGTTCGTGGCCGAATTGGCCTGGTCGCCAGAACACTATCGGCTCTATACCCGCTACCAGCAGGGGCGCCATCCCGGCGGCGGCATGGACGAGGACAGCCGCACGCAGTACGCGCAGTTCCTGCTGACCAGCCGCGTCAACACCCGCCTTGTCGAATTCCGCGATCCCGCGGGGGTGCTGATGATGGTCTCGATCATCGACGTGCTGGACGACGGCCTGTCGTCCGTCTACACCTTCTACGACCCCGACGTGCCGGGCAGCCTGGGCACCTACAGCATCCTCTGGCAGATCGAGCAATGCCGCACGCTCAATCTCCCGTGGCTCTACCTGGGCTACTGGATCGCCGACAGCCAGAAAATGTCGTACAAGGCCAGCTTCCATCCCGCCCAGTATCTGGTCGACGGCGCCTGGGGAGAGCCGCCCGCGCCCGCCGCGTCCGGTCCCCAGGCCTGATCCGCGACCGAGCCTGGCCCGCAGGGCGGGCCAAAGACGCTTTACAATCCCGCTCCATGTCGATCCTCTTCCACGCCTATCCCCTGGCCCGCCCGGCGCTGTTCGCCATGGACGCGGAAACCGCCCACGAAGTCACCTTGTCGGGACTGCAGCGGGCCTATGATTGCGGCGCCACGCGCAAGCTGCTGCACGCCCAGCCCAAGGCGCCCTGCACCTTGATGGGCATGCGGCTGGCCAACCCCATCGGACTGGCGGCGGGACTGGACAAGAACGGCGCCTATATCGACGCGCTCGGCAATCTGGGGTTCGGTTTCGTCGAGGTCGGCACGGTAACTCCCCGGGCACAGCCGGGCAACCCCAAGCCGCGCATGTTCCGCCTGCCGCGCGCCAACGCGCTGATCAACCGCCTGGGCTTCAACAACCAGGGGCTGGACGCGTTCCTGGCCAACGTGCAGCGCAGCCAGTGGCGCAAGCAGGGCGGCATCCTCGGCCTGAACATCGGCAAGAATGCCGACACCCCGATCGAGCGCGCGGCCGACGACTACCTGATCGGCCTGGCCGGCGTGTACCCGCACGCCGACTACGTCACGGTGAACATCTCATCGCCCAACACCAAGAATCTGCGCGCGCTGCAAGGCGGCGACGAATTGTCGGCCCTGCTGGCGCAACTGGCGGACAAGCGCCGCGCACTGGAAGACCAGCACCAGCATCGTGTGCCGATGGCGGTCAAGATCGCCCCCGACCTCACCACCGAACAGATCGACGCCATCGCCGACGCGCTGCCGCGCCATGGCATCGACGGCGTCATCGCCACCAATACCACGCTATCCCGCGACGCGGTCACCGGCCTGGCGCACGCCGAGGAAGCGGGCGGCCTGTCCGGGGCGCCGGTGCATGAACTGTCGCTGGCGGTGATCCGCAGGCTGAAGGAACGCCTGGGCGACAGCCTGGCGATCATCGGCGTGGGCGGTGTGCTGTCGGGCCGCCAGGCCCTGGAGAAAATGCAGGCTGGCGCCGACGCGGTGCAGCTATATACCGGCCTGATCTACCGCGGCCCGGCCCTGGTGGGCGAGTGCGTGCGGGCCGTCGCCCGCTGAACGCCGGCGCGCCCCGGAAAACGGGCAAAAAAAGAGGCCACCCGAAGGGTGGCCCTAATTCCAGCTCTGCTCTGTCACTCAACAGTACTACATTACTGCGATTTGCGCAGCATCACGCGCCAAATACTCAGGCGCTGCGACGGCTACGGCTGGCAACCTTGGTGGCGGCGTCGGCGGCATCCGTCGCGGCCTTGAAGGTTGCGTTGGCGGCGGCATTCAGGTTCGACTCGGCGACCTCGGCGGCCTGCTTGGCGGCCTTGGTCAGGGAATCGTAGGCGCTGTTGGCGGTGGCCAGCGAGGACTTGATCAGGGCGACCGCGCTTTCCGAACCCGTCGGCGCGTTCTTGGAGAACTGCTCGACGGCTTCGCTCAGTTGCTGCTGGCCTTCGGCGATCTGTTCTTCGGTCAGCTTGACCAGATTGCCCTGCACGCCAGCGACGATGTCATACACGTGCTTGGTGTAGGCCAGGGCCTTTTCGGCGCCCGGCTGCAGCAGGCCGGAGGCGAACGCCGCGGCTTCCTGCGGGTCCTTCACTTCAGCGGCTTGCTGCGACTTCTGGGCGACTTCGTCCAGGGTGGCGCGCACGACCTTCAGATTCAGCTCGACCAGCTTTTCGAAGCCGGCGAACACGGCCGACTGGGCGGCCACGAAAGTGTTGATGCTGGCTTTTTGACGGTCCAGGACTTGTTGCGGGATAGCGCTCATAGAATTGCTCCTTTTAGGGGTAGCCGGAGGCTGTCCGGCGAGTAAGGATGGTGTCTGCGACGAAATAAGGAACGTGCGCGGAAACTGGTACTACAAGCTACCGCCGGCCCGTTTGATGCACTGCACAATTGATATTCTACGGGCCTAAAAAACCTTGTCAAGCAATATTGGTGCAACGCAACAACTATTTGCACATTAACAGTGCAGGCGCCGGTGCAGTATTGATCCAACGCAAGCATTTCCCATGATTCGGGAAATACCGGACATGACGGCGTATCAATTCTTTTCTACACTGCTTGCACGCTGATGACAGATAAACACAAACGATAAGTCAGCGGTCAAAAACACATCGCAGCAAGCAAAACCCTGCAATTGGAGACTTCATGACCCTCATCCCCCGCACGCTTTCGGCCCTGCTCGCGGCCAGCGCCATGCTCGCGGCCGGCGCCGCCCACGCGGAATTCCCGGAACGCCCCATCAACATGGTGGTGCCTTTCGCCGCCGGCGGTCCGACGGACAACGTCGCGCGTTCGCTGGCTGAAGCCATGCGGCATTCGCTGGGCCAGACCGTCGTGGTCGAAAACAAGGGCGGCGCGGGCGGCACGATCGGCACCACGCAGGTGGCCCGCTCGCAGCCGGACGGCTATTCCGTGCTGCTGATGCACGCCGGCTTCTCGACCGCGCCGTCGCTCTACAAGAACCCGGGGTACGACCCCTACAAGAGCTTCGAGCCGATCGGCCTGGTGGTCGACGTGCCCATGACCATCATCGCGCGCTCCGACTTCCCGCCCAACAACATCCAGGAACTGGCCGACTACGTCAAAAAGAACAAGGACAAGGTCTCGCTGGCCAACGCCGGCATCGGCGCCGCCAGCCACCTGTGCGGCACCATGCTGGTCGAGGCCCTGGGCGTGCAACTGCTGACCATCCCCTACAAGGGCACGGCGCCGGCCATGAACGACCTGCTGGGCAAGCAGGTCGACCTGTTGTGCGACCAGACCACCAACACCACGCAGCAGATCGACAGCGGCAAGGTCAAGGCCTACGCCGTCACCAGCCTGCAGCGCGTGCCCACCCTGCCCAAGCTGCCGACCATGGACGAGTCCGGCTTCAAGGGTTTCGAAGTGGGTATCTGGCATGGGATGTGGGTGCCGAAGGGCACGCCCAAGCCGGTGGTCGACAAGCTGGTCAAGAGCCTGCAGGCTGGCCTGGCGGATCCGAAGTTCCAGGAGCGCATGAAGCAACTGGGCGCCACGGTGCTGACCGCCGACGCCAACCCGCAGGCCCTGGACGCCAAGGTCAAGCAGCAGGTCCCGCAGTGGGCCGAGCTGTTCAAGAAGGCCGGCGTCGAACAGCAGTAATTCAGGGCGGGCCCCGCCAGGCGGGGCCTGCGCTGTGCATCGCGCCTGGCGGATAGTTTCGCCACGGCCATGAAAAAGCCCCTCGGTTGCTGAAACCGGGGGCTTTTTCATGGCCGCGGCAACGCAGGCGATCAGGTGCGCATCGCTTCCGCCGCCATACCCAGGCCGTTGAAGCCGCTGGATACCGAGGGCTCGTAGCCCAGCGCCTCCGAAATGCTGGCGGCCGTGTCCACCAGGGCCTTGATCCAGTCGTCCTGCAAGCGTTCGGCGGGCGCCGAGATCGACAGACCGGCGACCAGCTTGCCGGTGTCATCGAAAATGCCCGCCGCGATGCAGCGCACGCCCAGCTCCAGTTCCTCGTTGTCGCGGGCGTAGCCATGGCGACGCACCAGCGCCAGCTCGCGTTCGAGGCGGTCGAGATCGGTCAGGCTGTTGCGTGTATGGCCGGCCAGGCCGGTGCGCAAGGCGTAGGCGCGCACCTGGCGGGCGTCGCCGGTGGACAGGAACAGCTTGCCGGTGGAGGTCAGGTGCAGGGGCGCGCGGCCGCCGATGGCGCGCACCACTTGCATGCCCGAGCGCTCGCTCCAGGCGCGGTCGATGTAGACGATTTCGTCGCCCTGCTGCACCGACAGGTTGATCGTCTGACCCGTGAGCTTGTGCAGCGACCGCATCGCCGAAATGGCCGCCTCGCGCACATTCAGCCGCCCCTTGACCAGCGAGCCCAGCTCCAGCAGGCGCATGCCCAACTGATACAGGCCGTTGTCGACACGTTCGACATAGCGTCCCACGACCAGGTCGTTCAGGATGCGGTGCGCGGTCGAGGCATGCAGGCCGGTGGTCGCGGACAATTCCTTGAGCGTGACGGGTTCGGGCTGCGCGGCCAGCGCATCGAGCAGGCGCATGGCGCGCTCGATGACCTGAATGGCGATGGGACTGCCCGAAGCGCCATCGGCCTCGGCGTCCAGGGCATTACGGGTGGAAGAAGGACGGGACATAGGAAAGGAAGGGCAAGCGCGGCGCCACCGAAAGAGACCAGACTTGCGGCAACGCAGCAAACAGTTCTTTCCCGTATTGTGAAATTTACCGGGCCGTTTGGCAATCGTTTTTTGGCCTTGGAAACGGGGACATGCCCCGTTTTCCTTAGCGCTCCCGATTCAACCCGCGGGTGGCGCCAGCTTGCCTCCCAGGCGCAGCACTTCGGCCCGCAGGAACGCCAATGCCTCGGCCGCCGCCTCGGGCTCGCCCTTCACGCCCAGGTCGATGTGCGGCGTGCCGCCGGCTTCGCCGACGCTCGGCAGGCTGAAGGCGCGCACCCCGGGCCAGCGGCTCTCGACGGCTTGCATGGCCGGCGTGATGCGCGATTCCGGCATGCTGAACACCAGGAACGAATGCTCCGCGTGGCGGCGCGTATGCTGCAACGCACGATAACGCGTATCGAGGGTCCATTCGAGCATCGGCCAGGCCATCACGGGAAAGCCTGGCACGAAGGTATGGTCGCGGATGAAGAAGCCCGGAATCCTGTTGTACGGATTGGGCACAATCTCGCAGCCCTCGGGAAACACGCCCATCTGCAGCCGCTGCTGGTTCTCGGGCGCGCTCATGTCGGCCGTGCCCTGCCCCTTGGCCGCCATTTCGGCGGTGCGCAGCGCGATCGCCTGCTCGGCCTCGGGATGCAGGGCCAGCGGCAGGTCCAGGGCCGCCGCGGCGGCCTGGCGGGTATGGTCGTCCGGCGTGCCGCCGATGCCGCCACAGGAAAACACCACGTCGCCGGTGGCGAAGCTGCGCCGGTAGGCGGCAACCAGCACGTCACGGTCGTCCGGCAGGAACTCCGCCCAGGCCAGTTGCATGCCGCGCGCGCCGAGCAGCTCGACGACCTTGGAAAAGTGCTTGTCCTGGCGGCGGCCCGACAGGATTTCGTCGCCGACGATGATGAGGCCGATACGGCGGGAGGCGGATTCTGCAGCCATGTCCGGTTCCAGAGATTGGCGGTTGAATGAAGGCGAAGGCGCCGCGTCAGGCGACGTCGATGGTGCGTTCCTGGCGCAGCCGCTGGAGCGCGTCCAGGCCGTAGTGCGCGTAGACCAGTGCCGAGAACACCGGCAGGATAATCCAGGCAGGCGGCAGCAGGTTCAGCAACGAACAGATCAGGCCGATGATCCAGAAGCCGCCGTTGTGGCGCTCCAGGATGAGCTTGCGCTCGGCCGGGCTGGCGTGTTCGACGATGGCGTCGACCCGCATCATGCGCGAAAAGGCGAAGGTCCACCAGAAGATCGGCAGGATCAAGGCCATCGGCGGCACCAGCCACAACGGCATGGTGAACAGCCAGCCAAGCACAAACGCGCCCGATACCCAGATCGCGTTCCAGACGCTGACGGAGGTCGCCAGCTTGCCCTGCCGGCTGAGGCCGGCGTACTCGCGGTGGCCCACGTGGCGCAGCACCAGCGGCATGACGAAAACGGCGGCGATCGCCAGGCCCAGCACGCCCGACAGCGGCAGCAGGATCGACACCGCGATCACCGGCACCAGGTAGATCTTGAGCGAGAACAGCCCCATCGCCAGCAGCCATTCCTCGGTGCGGTTGATGAAGTCCCAATGCGAGGCCTGGGCGGCAAGCCAGTCGGTCAGGGGCGTCCAGAACAGCCAGAACAGCAGCACCACCCCGACCAGCGCAATCAGGAACGGCAGCAGCACCGCGAACAGCATCGTTGGATGGCATTGCGACACCAGGGCGCGCTTGAACGCCAACCCGACGCCGGTGGCGGCACGGGCGAAGCGGCCGGCTTCGGGCGGCGGGGAATCAGTGCGCAAGGCGGTCATCGCAGGAGGAAAGGAAGGTGGTCATCCCGGGTATGATAGTCAAACACGCCTCCCTGCGCTCGTATGACATTACTTGTACCCGGCTCCGACCTCACCGCCCTGCGCGCCCAATTGGCGGCCTCGCCCGATGCCTGGCTGGTCGCCTGTTTCTGCGCCGCCTGGTGCGACACCTGCGAGGAATACAAACCCAAGCTGCGGGCGCTGTCCAGCGCGCTGCCGCAGCATGTCTTCGCCTGGATCGACATCGAGGATCATGCCGAATTGCTGGGGGAAGTCGACGTCGAGAACTTCCCGACTCTGCTCATCCAGATCGGCGGCCGCGTGGTGTTCTACGGCCCGATGCTGCCGCACATCGGCCATCTGGAACGTCTGTTGGAAAGCCTGGACGCGCAGAGCGCCGCAGTGACCTCGGCGCTCCCCGACCTGCCCCGGCTGCTCGCCGCCTGAACGGCCCGCAGAAAAAAAAGCGCCCCGGGCGCTTTTTTTGTCCGCGCGTCGCGCATCCGGAATGCGGGTGCGCGACGACGCCACTACTTGCGGCTGCCGCCCAGCAGGACGGCGATCTGGCGCTTGGGCGCGGACGAGTTGCCGCCCTGGCGCGGCGCGTCGGGCTCTTCGGCCGGGGCCGACGACGTCGACGGCTCGTAGGGCTTGAGGAAGAAATCGTCCACCGGCTGGCGCGACGAACCGCCGTTCGAACGGCGTTCCGACGAACGGCCACGCTCGCGGCCGCCTTCTCGCGGCGACGCGGCGCGCTCTTCGCGGCGGCCATGGCCATGATGGCTGCGCGCGACCAGGTCGGCGGGCAGCTCCAGCGTGCCGCGCGGCACTTCGCGCTTGATCAGCTTTTCGATGTCGAGCAGGAAGCGCTCTTCGTCGCCGGTGAACAGGGCGATGGCTTCGCCCGTGGCGCCGGCGCGGCCGGTACGGCCGATGCGGTGCACGTAATCCTCGGCGTTGTAGGGCAGGTCGTAGTTGATGACGCAAGGCACGCCGGCCACGTCCAGGCCGCGCGCCGCCACGTCGGTGGCGACCAGCACTTCAAGTTCGCCGGCCTTGAAGGCTTCGAGCGCCTTCATGCGGTCGGCCTGGGTCTTGTCGCCGTGGATCGATTCGGCCTTGACGCCGTCACGCTCGAGCTCGCGCGCCAGGCGCGCCGTGCCGATCTTGGTGTTCGAGAACACGATGACCTGCTTGAGGCCGCGCGACTTCACCAGGTGCACCACCGCGGCGCGCTTCTGGTCGCCCGACATCTTGTAGGCGATCTGCGTGATGGTGTTGGCCGTGGCATTGCGCGCCGCGACTTCGATTTCGACCGGGTGGCTCAGGTACGAACGGCCGAGCTTGCGGATTTCGTTGCTGAAGGTGGCCGAGAACAGCAGACCCTGGCGCTGCGCGGGCAGCAGCCGGATGATGCGTTCGAGATCGGGCAGGAAGCCCATGTCCAGCATGCGATCGGCTTCGTCCAGCACGAGGATGCCGACCTGGCTCAGGTTCACGTTCTTCTGCTCGACGTGGTCGAGCAGGCGGCCGGGCGTGGCCACCAGCACTTCGCAGCCACGGCGCAGCGCTTCCTTCTGCGGACCGATATCGACGCCGCCGAAGACCACCGCGGAACGCAGCGGCGTCTGCTTGCTGTAGCGCTTGACGCTTTCGTAGACCTGGTCGGCCAGCTCGCGCGTGGGCGTGAGGATCAGCGCGCGCACCGGATGGCGGGCGGGGGAGGCGCTGGTGTTGGCCAGCGGCATCAGGCGATGCAGGATCGGCAGCGTGAAGGCCGCCGTCTTGCCGGTGCCGGTCTGGGCCGCGCCCATGACGTCGCGCCCCTCGACCACGACGGGAATGGCTTGCGCCTGGATCGGGGTGGGCGTGGTGTAGCCGGTTTCGGCGATCGACTGCAACAGCAGGGGATGCAGCCCGAAGTCGGAGAACGTGGGCGTCGGCGCGGGCGCTTCGGCGGTGGGTGCTGCGGATTGAGTGGATTCAGTCATCAGGGTTAGGCAAGTACCGGGACCAGTGAAAAAGAACAAAACGAGAGTGCTGCAAGCACTGCACTGCATATGCATCGGGACAACCGGAACGCGCGCCACGCTCGCGCGGCCACGTGCGAACCACCCGAAGCGCAAGCGCGTCGCGGGCAATCGGCACCCTGCCTTGCAGGCCAGGTGGCGCATTCTGGTTTCGATACTTATGAGGGCAGTACCAGGCCCGGATTGCTGTGGATAACTTAATTTTAGCGCAGCCGGACGCCGGGGCGGTCAAGCCACTGCCGGGGAGCGACTCCTTTGGCCTGGCGGAAGCTCTTGCTGAAATGGCTCAGGTTGCCGAATCCGGTGGCCAGCGCGGCGTCGGTGACGCTGTAACCGGCCTCCAGCATGGACGCCGCGGCGTCCAGCCGGACCGATTTCAGATAGGCATGGACCGAACGGCCGGCGACCTGGCGAAAGCCGGCCTTGAGCTTCTTTTCGCTCAGGCCAACCTCGCGCGCCAGCCGCGATACCGTCCATTCCTCGCCGTAGCGGGCTTCTATCAGGCGCCGCGCCTGCGCCAGCAGGCGCCGTTCGCGCGGCGCCACCGGCGGCTCCGCGGCCGCGTCGCTCATGGTTTCCAGCACGATGGCCAGGGCTTCGAGCGCCTTGGCGCGCATATACAAGCGGCGCGCGGTGGCGTCTTCGTGGCGGCAGTCCAGTACGTCCGCCGCCAGCCGCAACAAGCCTGGCGGCGCGGGAAAGCCCGCCATCAGCGATCCCGTGGCCGGCACGCTGTGATCGAGCACGAAAGCGCCGCGCAGCGCGGCCAGCGGCCTGCCGCCGGCGCGCAGCAGCCCGGCGGGTGAATAACGAATGTCCACCAGACGGACATTCTGCCTGCCCGGCATGTGAAACCAGCCGCGTGTCCCGCGCTCGCCGGTTTGCACCACGGCCATGCCCGGCCCCACCGCCAACGGCTCTCCCCCCTGGATCGACATGCGCGCACGGCCATCCAGGAAAACCGCGATGCAGAACATCGGCGGGCCTTCGGCGTTGACGTTGAGCCCGACCGCGGGCGTACCGCTCCAGACGGTCAGGGCCAGGTCGTCGTCACGCGACTCCATGCGCAGCATCGTCATCCACTCGGGCGGCATGGCCACCGCCGACAGCAACGGATGGTCGGCGCGCGCGATAGGCCCGGCGGCGGGGGCGCGATAGCGCCGATGGCGAAATCCAAATTTAGACCCCGATTTGAACAACGGCGGCACCGAAAACGTCAGCGCGACGCCCATCAAACAACAATAATTCTCATTAATGATTCTACCGAAAGCCCGGGCCGACACCATGACGACTGCGTTCCCTTTCCGACACACCGCCCTGGCGGCCGCCTTGTGCGCCTTCGCGGCGCCCGCCGCGGCACAGTCCGTCAGCGAGCTCGCTCCCATCACCGTCACCGCCAGCAAGCAGGAACAATCGCTGCGCGACGTCAACGGCGCCGTGGTCGTCGTGCCGGCCGAGGCGCTGCAGGCCGCGCAGGTCGACAACACCATGCAGTTGTCGCGCGTGCTGCCCGGCGTGCAGATGTCCAGCAGCGGCTCGTTCCTGTACCCGGTGATCTCGGTACGCGGCATCACTTCCGCGCAGGACTTCTACAACCCCGCCCTGACGGTCTACGTGGACGGCGTGCCGCAATTGCCGACGTTCACCTCGCAACTGCTGACCGACGTCGACCGCATCGAGCTGCTGAAGGGCCCCCAGGGCACGCTCTACGGCAAGAGCGCCATGGGCGGAGTCCTCAACATCGTGTCGCGGCAACCGGCCGACGCCCCCTATTTCCGCGCCAGCGCCGGCGTCGCCAGCCGGGACGGGTACCTGTTCAAGGCCAGCGGCGGCGGGCCGCTGGTCGACAACCTGCTGTACGGGTCGGTCACCGCCGTGGCAAACGACGCGCCCGGCCGGCTGGACAACTCCGCCACCGGCGCCAGCCACGTCGGCGGGGCCTCGGCCAATGCGGGCGCCGCGCGGCTGCGGCTGGCGCCCGCCGGCAGTCCGTGGGAACTGGGCCTGGCCGTCAGCGGCGAATGCACCCGCGCCAGCCAGGACGCCTACGTCCCGTTCGACGATCTCCATGCCAGCCACGCGTACACCGCGCCGGGCATGCCGGCGTCGCTGGCGGATTTCTACCAGAAGCGCTGCGGCAACAGCCAGTCGCTGACCGGCCGCTACGACTTCGACGGCTGGCGCTTGAACGCGGTGGCGGCCTGGCAGGCCCTGCACTACGACCGCCACTACCCCATCGGCCCCAGCTACACCAGTCAGCCCGAGCGTTGGCGCCAGCAGGTGCAGGAGCTGCGCCTGTCCACCACCGGCAAGCGCGCCGTCGACGGCGTGTTGGGCCTGTATCGCCAGCGCGTCACCCAATCGCGCGCAGTGTTCAACCAGATGCAGGGGCCGATGCCGCTGGACACGCACCAGTCCGACTCGCGCAACACCAACGAATCGCTCGCCGCCTATGCCGACGCCACCTGGCACGCCACCGACGCGCTCGACCTGTCGGCCGGCCTGCGCTATTCCCGCGACAAGGCCGCCACGCGCTACGACGGCCAGACGCTGGATTTCTCCACCTTCGGCCAGACGCCATTCGGCGGTTCGGGCGCCAGTGCGGGCAATAGCGTGCTCGGCAAACTGTCGGTCGGCTACCGGCTGTCGCCCGAGTGGCGCGTGTACGCCAACGCCGCGCAGGGCTACAAGCCGGGCGGCTACAACCTGGCGCCATCCAACCCCAGCGATGCCCGCCCCTATGGCAGGGAAAAAGGCCTGAGCTACGAGGTCGGCACGCGCCATGACGGCGACACGCTGCGCCTGGGCGCCGCCGTCTACCGCACCGACATCCGCGACGCGCAACTCTACGTCGGCGGATTGGGGCAGCAGCACCTGCAGAACGTCGGCAATACCCGCGCCACGGGCGTCGAGTTCGACCTGGGTTGGGACGTCTCGGCGCAGTGGACGCTGGGCCTGGACGGCTTCGTCAACCACACCACGTTCCGCAGCTTCAGCGATGCCTCCGCCTGCCAGGGCTGCGACGGCAACCGGGTGCCGTTCTCGCCGGGCTACGGCCTGACCGCCAGCGCCCGCGGCCGCTTCGACACAGGCATCGGGCGGCTGTCCCCGACCCTGGCCGTGCGGCGCATCGGCGCGCAGTTCTTCGATATCGCCAACACCCTGCGCCAGGACGCCTACACGCTGGTCGACCTCAGCCTGGCCTGGCGCATCCGACCGCAGGTCGAGGCGACGCTGTATGCCAACAACCTCACCGACAAGCGCTACCGCGCCTTCGCCTTCGCCGGCGGGCCGATGGGCAACTTCGCCCAGCTCGACCCGGGCCGGACGGTCGGCCTGAACCTCGCCTTCGAATACTAGGATCGGCTTCATGCGCCCAGACGTGCCCGCGCGCCTGCCGACGGCGCAGGTGATCGCCGCCATCGGCGGCATCTGCATGGCCCAGAGCCTGGTGAGCGGCATCGCCTTCCAGGGCGTGCCCGCGCTGCTGCGCGACGGCGGCGCGCCGCTGGCCCAGATCGGCCTGGCCAACCTGGCGTTCCTGCCTTGGGCATTGAAGTTCCTGTGGTCCCCCTGGATCGAACGCTACCGGCTGCCGGCGGGGCAGGCCGAGCGGCGCACCCGCCGCATCGTGCTGCCCGGGCAATGGTTGCTGGCCGCGCTGCTGTTCCTGCTGGCGGGCCTGGGCCAGCCCTCCATGCCCGTGCTGCTGGCCATCCTGGGCCTGATCTCATTGACCGCGGCCACGGTGGACATCGCCGGCGACGCGTTCGCCGTCGAACAGTTGGCAGAGAACCGGCGCGGCTGGGGCAACGCCACCCAGGTCGGCTCCAGCTACCTGGGCATGTTCCTGGGCGCCGGGCTGTTCGTCGTCCTGGCAGGCAGCCACGGCTGGCGCGTGGCGGCGGCCACCATGGGCGGACTTGTCCTGCTGTTGACGCTGCCATTCGCGCTGGTGCGCGAGCCGGCGCGCGCGGCCCACCCGTCCGCGCACCGTCCCAGCCTGGCGCATGCGCTGGGCCGTCGCGACGTGCGCCTGGGCCTGATCATCACGATCGTGTTCCAGGCCGGCTCCCGGCTGGCTTATGGCATGACGCCCCTGCTGCTGCTCGACCGCGGCGTGCCGCTGGCGTCGGTGGGCTGGATCAATGGCGCCGGCGCGGTCGTGGCGGGCCTGGCCGGCACCCTGCTCGGCGCCTTGATCCTGCAGCGCCTCGCGGCGGCGCGGGCGGTAGTCGTGGCCCTGGCCCTGCAGACCACGGCGCTGGCCATCTTCCTGGCCGCCGTGCTGGCGTCATCCTGGCTGCCGCATGCCGGCACGCAGTGGCTGGTGGCGCTGGCGTTGCTGAAAGCGGCGACGGCGGCAACCGGCTTCGTGGCCTTGTACGCGTTCCTCATGGGCCGGGCCTCGCCAGCGCAGGCCGGCGTCGACTTCACCCTGTTCCAGTGCGCGGACGCCATGATCGCCACGATCGGCGGCGTGGCCGCCGGCTGGCTGGCGCAGCACTGGGGCTATGGCGTCTGCTTCGGCGCGGCGGCGGCCTTCGGCGCTGCCGGGGTGCTCGCCCTCCCTGCCCTGATGCGGCGCCTGGCGCCGCCTTTTTCCCCGGAGAACGAACATGTCTGAACGCACCGTGGTTATCGCCGGCGCCGGTATTGCCGGGCTGGCCTGCGCCTGGTGGCTGACGCGGCACGGCTGGCGCGCCGTCATCGCGGAACGCGCCGCGCATCTGCGCGACGGCGGCTACATGATGGGCCTGTCCGGCCCGGGCCTGCTGACCGCGCGCCGCATGGACCTGGTACCGGCGCTGCGCGCGGTGGAGCGCGAGATCGGCGAAAACATCTACCGCGATCGCCGGGGCCGCGAAGTCATGCGGATCCGCTATCGCGAATTGTTGAAGGATCTGGACTGGATCACCTTGCGCCGCACGGACCTGGTGCAGGTCCTGCATGAGGCGGTGCGCGATCACGCCGAGATCCGCCTGGCGACCACTGTCGCCCACTGTGCCCAGGACCTCGGCGGCGTCGACATCACGCTGTCGGACGGCAGCCAATTGCGCGCCGCCCTCCTGATCGGAGCGGACGGCGTGCGCTCGGCGCTGCGCGCCCAGGTGTTCGGCGCCGACGATCCCACGCTGTCCACGCTGGGCTATCGCTACGCCGCCTACGACACCGAGGACGACACCGGCATGGCGCGGGACTTCGTGTCCTACGCGGCGCCCGGCCACCAGGTGGAATACCACGGGCTCGGCGGCGGCCGCAAAGCGGCCTTGCACGTCTGGCGCAGCCATGAACACGGCTGGGTCGAGGCGCCGCAGCGGCTTGGCCTGCTGCGCGAACTGTCCCGCGGCACGCACGCGGAAGTCGGCCGGCAACTGGCCATGCTGGCGCAGGACACCCCCATCGTCATGGACGACCTGGCGCTGGTCGAGGTGCCCTGTTGGCATCGGGGCCGCATCCTGCTGGCGGGTGACGCCGCGCACAGTCTGTCCCTTATTTCTGGGCAAGGCGCGGGGATGGCATTGGCTGGCGCTTACGTGCTGGCCCAGGAACTGGGCCGGCTGCCGCTTGAAGAGGCGCTGGCGGCCCACGAACGGCGGCTGCGGCCCGTGATCAACAGCCTGCAGCAGCGCAGCCGCAAGCTGGCGCCCGTCTACGTGCCGACCTCGGCATTCGCTTTCGGCCTGCGCAATACGGCCCTGCGGCTGCTGCCCCGACTGATCCTGAAGCGCTATTTCCTCAGTGGCCTGAAGTCCGAAATGGAAGCGGCCGCCGCGCTGGGCTGACCGGCCTCAACCCGCCAGCCAGCGCAGGCCCCACAGCACCAGCATGCCGACCACGATGACCAGCACGGCGCTGCGGGTGCGCAGAAAGACCAGGATGGCCACGATGCCCGCCACCAGCTTGTAGTCAAAAATGGGGCCCAGCCCCGCCTTCCAGGGCAGCAGATCGGGCACCACGATGGCGGTGAGCGCGGCGGCCGGCGCATAGCGCAGGGCGCGCCGCACGCCATCGGGCAGCGGAATATAGTCGCCGAACAGCATGAAGCCGGCGCGCGTCAGCACGCTGCACAACGCCAGCAGCAGAATGGCGGAGTAGACATAGATTTCGGAAGGCCAGAGGGTCATGCGCGCGCCTTGAAGAAGCGTTCGGCCCACATGCCGGCCACCACGCCGGCGATGACCGCCGCCGCCAGGCCCAGCCGCAGCGGCAGCACCTGGCCGGTCCAGGCGACCACGCCCGCGGCCAGCATCGAGACCAGCATGGGCTTGGAATTGGCCAGCGGCACCGTGATGGCCAGTAGCGCCAGCACCGCCGCGAAATCCAGCGACCAGCCGGTGGGCACCATGGTGCCCAGGTAGATGCCGACGATCGACGAGGTCTGCCAGACGAACCAGCCCGGGGCAATGGTGCCGATGAAGTACCAGAGCTGTTCACGGGTGCCACGCTCGGCGGCATCGCCGAAGCGCGGCATGAACAACACGAAGCCCATGTCGGTGGTGAAATAGCCCAGCCCCAGGCGCTTGGGCCAGGACAAGTGGCGGAAATAGGGTTGCAACGCCGCGCCGAAGATCAGGAAGCGCAGGTTGACCACGCAGCCGGCGGCGAAGATCAGCCACAACGGCGCACCGG
Organism: Colletotrichum falcatum; assembly: GCA_019425465.1. Taxonomy (NCBI): domain Eukaryota; kingdom Fungi; phylum Ascomycota; class Sordariomycetes; order Glomerellales; family Glomerellaceae; genus Colletotrichum; species Colletotrichum falcatum. Next base: position 42,383 of record SWKJ01000237.1, read on the forward strand.
TGGCGATCAGCGGCAGGGACGTGAGCTGGGCCGATCCGGCGTACAGCAACAGGGTCATCGCCAGCGCCATGGATTCGGTCAGGCCCGACTTGACCATGGCCACGCCGGTCACCAGGCCCCACGTCGCCGTGGCGATGAGGGCGGGCACGATGGCATGCACGCCGGCGCGGAAGGCGGCCACGCGCTCCTGACGGACCTCCCGGGGGTCTTCGGTTTCGGGAAACGCTGACTCAGAGGACAACGGCGAGCCCCTGGGAATTCGAACGGAACGACATGGACACTCTGTGGGGAAGGAACCGCACGACAAGCTGCTCGCCCGCCGGGCCTGCGGACTCCCGCAGGCACCGTGCCGGTGCACGAATGGACCATTATTGTAACCTCGTCGCTTGATACAATACGGCCCTCAGGTTTATTGAGGGAGCAGACCATGTCGATGGCTGACCGCGATGGCTTCATCTGGTATGACGGCAAGCTCGTGCCCTGGCGCGACGCGACCACGCACGTCCTGACGCACTCCCTGCACTATGGCCTGTCGGTATTCGAAGGCGTGCGCGCCTACCGCTCCGAGATCGGCACCGCCATCTTCCGCCTCGAAGACCACACCAACCGCCTGTTCAACTCGGCGCACATCTACCAGATTCCCATGCCGTTCGATCGCGACACGATCAACGAGGCCCAGCGGATGGTGGTGCGCGAGAACAAGCTCGAATCCTGCTACCTGCGCCCGCTGGTGTTCTACGGCCCCGAAAAGATGGGCGTGTCGCCCAAGGGCGCCAAGGTGCACGTGGCGATCGCCGCCTGGCCCTGGGGCGCCTACCTGGGTGAAGAGGCCCTGTCGCAGGGCATCCGGGTCAAGGTGTCGTCGTTCGCCCGCCAGCACGTCAACGTAACCATGCCGCGCGCCAAGGTTGCCACCACCTACGCCAACTCGATCCTGGCCAACACCGAGGCCCTGCAGGACGGCTACGACGAGGCCCTGCTGCTGGACACCGAAGGCTTCGTGGCCGAAGGCTCCGGCGAAAACCTCTTCCTGGTCAAGGACGGCGTGCTGTGCGAACCCGAGATCGCCTCCGCCCTGACCGGCATCACCCGTTCCACCATCCACGCCCTGGCGGCCGATTTCGGCCTGCGCGTGGTGACCAAGCGGCTGACCCGGGACGACGTCTATATCGCCGACGAGGCCTTCTTCACCGGCACCGCCGCCGAAGTCACGCCGATCCGCGAGGTCGACAACCGCCAGATCGGCTCGGGCCGGCGCGGCCCCATCACCGAGAAGCTGCAGAAAGCGTTTTTTGACATGGTGAATGGCCGCGACCCGAAGTACCATCACTGGCTGAGCAAAGTCTGATCCACGCCGCCCTGCCCCACAGGACGACATTACTGCCCCAACCTACCGATTCACCGGTATTTTTTATTCAGGAAATTCCATGACCGCCGCTGCCCCGGCCGCCGCCCCCCACGAAGTCATCGAAGTCGGCGCCGAAGACCTGCCTGTGTTCTGTCCGGGTCCGAAGGCCCCGCTGTGGAGCATGCACCCGCGCGTATTCCTGGACGTCGCCCGCAACGGCTCGGCGCGCTGCGCCTACTGCGGCGCCGAGTACAAGCTCAAGCCCGGCACCGTGCTGCACGGCCACCACTGAGAATCGCCGCTCAACAGCCATCCGCCCCGCCATCATGTTCGCCACGCCCGAAGAAGCAGAACACGCGTTCTACGAAGCCCTTGAGCAGGGGGACACCGTCCGCCTGATGCAAGTGTGGGCGGACGACGAGGAAGTCGTCTGCATCCACCCGGGAGGCCTGCGCGTCGTCGGCCACTCGGCTGTGCACGAGTCCTGGCAACACGTGCTGGCGAACGGTCCCCTGCACATCCGGCCGCTGCGCCCGCTGGTCATGCTGAGCATGATGTGCGCGGTGCACGTGCTGGTCGAGCAGGTCGCGGTGCGCACGCGGGAAGGCACGCAGTTCGCCAACTGCTACGCCACCAACATCTATCACAAGGGCCCCACGGGCTGGCGCATGGTCATGCACCACGCCTCGTCGGCGCCCACTGAAGCCGGGGTGCTCGACTTGCACGACGTGCCCGACATGCTGCACTGATCCGGGTCGACTTTGGCTGCTGCACGTTTCGACACAACGCCCTGCCCTGTTCCGTCCTGGCTGCCCGGAGGCGATGCCCAGACGGTGTACGCCGCGCTGTTCGCGCAGTACCACCGCATCGCCTTCGTGCGCGACCGGGTCGAGACGCCCGACACGGATTTCGTCGACTTCGACTGGACCGGGCCGGGGCTGTTCCCGCACAAGGCCGCCAACGGCGCGCCCGTGAGCGGTCAACAGCCCGTGGCCAACGGCAAGACCGCCGCCGCGCGCTGGATGACCGACGCCGACTGGAAGTCGCTGCCGCAGACGGCCGACACGCCCGCGCTGCTGCTGTTCCACGGCCTGGAGGGCGGCAGCAACAGCCGCTATGCGCAATCCATCGCGCACCATTTCCGGGCGCGCGGCTGGATCGTGGTCATCGCGCACTTTCGCGGTTGCTCCGGCGTGCCCAACCGCCTGGCGCGGGCTTACTACTCGGGTGATTCAGCCGAGGTCGGCTTCCTGCTGAACACGGTACGCAACCGCATCCCGCATGCGCGCTGGCACGCCGTTGGCGTATCGCTGGGCGGCAATGCGCTGCTGAAATACCTGGGCGAGCACCAGGAGGACACCGGTTGGCTGACTGCCTGCGCGGGCGTCTCGGTGCCGCTGGACCTGGTGGCCTGCGGCAAGACGTTGTCCACGGGGTTCTTCAACCGCAAGGTGTACACGGGCCACTTCCTCAAGACCCTCAAGCACAAGGTGCTGGAGAAGGCCCATCGCTACCCCGGCGCCATTGACGTGATGCGCATCGCCCACGCGCGTGACCTGCGCGACTTCGACGACGCCTACACCGCGCCGATGCACGGGTTCCGCAATGCGCTGGACTACTGGACGCGGGCGTCCAGCAAGCCGTGGCTGCCGCGCATCTCGGTGCCCACGCTGGTGCTGAATGCGCTGAACGATCCGTTCATTCCAGCCAGCGCGCTGCCCAAGCCGGACGAGTGTTCGCCCACCATCCTGCTGCACCAGCCCGCCGATGGCGGCCACGCCGGCTTTCCGACCGGCGCCTTTCCGGCCCATTTGGGCTGGCTGCCGCAACGGCTCGGGCGCTTCTTCGAGACCGGGCTGTAGGCGCCGGAAGGCGTCGGCGGCCCGCCTACGGCGTCAGCCCGACTTGAAGCGTTCCAACAGTTGGCGTTCTTCGGCCAGCTTGTCCTTGACTTCCTTGATCTGCACGTCGATTTGCGATTGCTCGTAGAAATCGCTCGACATGCCGCGCGCCTGCTGCAACTGTGATTCCGCCGCCGCGAAGGCGCCGGTCAGGACGTAATAACGCGCCAGGTCGCGGCGCGCCTGCACCGGCTTGCCGGTGCGCTCCTCGCTGTGCGCCAGCATCTGGTAGAGGCTGGGCTCGTCGCTGCCCCACTGCTTGATCTTGGCTCGCAGGTAGTCCTGGGCCTCGGCATGGCGGCCGTTGCTCTGCAACGCCGAGGCATAGGCGATACCCAGCGCGCGCTGTTCGGGCCAGCGCTTGGTGGCGGCCTGCGCCAGGTCCAGCGCGCGCCGGTTGTCCTTGCGCGCCAGCGCGATGTCGACGGAGAGCCTGGCCATCTGCGCCGACTCGCGCCCGTCGGCCGCGGCCAGGCCCAACTGGCGCTCGGCCTCGTCCAGGTTGTTGCGCTGGAACGCCTGCAACGCCAGCCCGTAGTAGGCGGCGGAGCGGCGCACCCCGGACAGGGCCTGGGCCTCGTCCTGCAGTTGCTGCGTGGCCGAACGCAGGCTGACCGCGTCGCGGCCCTGCACCACGCGCATCTTGGCGCGCACGTACCAGAAATCGTCGCTGTCGACGTGTCGCGAGGGCGGCAGCGAGCGCACGCGGTTCTGCACGTCGGACATCCGCTCGATCGACAGCGGGTGGGTGCTGGCCCAGGAGCCGCCGCCCGCCCCTTCGTTCAGGCGCGAGGCGTTCATCAGGCGCGAGAACATCTGCGCCATGCCTTCGGCGTCGTAGCCGGCCTTGGTCAGCATGGTGAAACCGGCCCTGTCGGCCTCGCGCTCGGCGTCGCGCGAAAAGCCCAGCTGCCGGTTGATGGCGGCGGCCTGGCCGAACGCGGCCACGCCCATCGCCAGGTTGCCGCCGCCGCCGGCCAGCGCTGCCAGCAGCGCACCCGCCAGGCTGGCCAGCATGACCATGCTGTTCTGGCTCTGCTGCGTCATGCCGCGCGCGATGTGGCGCTGGACCACGTGGCCGATTTCGTGCGCCAGCACCGCCGCCAGTTCCGATTCGCTGCCCGAGGACACGATCAGCCCGGTGTTCACGCCGATGAAGCCGCCCGGCATGGCGAAGGCGTTGATCTCGGGATCGCGCACGCCGAACATCTCGACTTCGGGCACCGCGCCGGGCGCGAAGGCCGCCAGTTTGCGCCCCATGGTGGTGAGATATTGGCTCAGTTCGGGGTCATCGACATAGGTCGGGTCACGGCGCCCCTGCGACATGATCGCCTCGCCCAGGCTGCGTTCCAGCATCGGCGAGAGCTCCGCGGAGGAAGCCGCGCCCATCGAGGGCAGGCCCACGGGCTGGGCCCAGGCCGTGACCGGCAGGGCCGGCGCGGCCAGGGCGACACAGAGTCCGGCGATCGCGCCCCGCTGCGCAATCGAGCAAATGGATGGCATTTTTCTGCGATTCATGAACCTATGATAGCGATGCGCTTAAAATGTTTCATCGATTGCCCCTTATGAGGTTTAAATGCGCCCCGTCCGTAAAGCCGTTTTTCCTGTCGCGGGCATGGGTACGCGCTTCCTGCCCGCCACCAAGGCGATGCCCAAGGAAATGCTTCCCGTCGTCGACAAACCGCTGATCCAGTACGCAGTCGAAGAAGCCGTCGCCGCCGGCATCACCGACCTGATCTTCGTTACCGGCCGCAACAAGCGCGCCATCGAAGACCATTTCGACTCCGCTCCCGAGCTCGAATCCGATCTCGAAAGCAAGGGCAAGCATGAGCTTCTGGCAATGGTGCGGGGCATTCTACCCGCCCACGTCAATTGCCTCTATATCCGCCAGTCGGCGCCGCTGGGTCTGGGCCATGCCGTGTTGTCGGCCGCCCCGGCCGTGGGCGATGAACCCTTCGCCGTGCTGCTGGCCGACGACCTGATCGACGCCGATACGCCGTCCATCAAGCAACTGGTGGATGTGGCTGTGGCCCGCAGCGCCAGCGTGCTGGGTGTGCAGGATGTCCCGCGCGAAGACACGCGCAAGTACGGCATCGTCGCGGCCCAGGCCGACAGCAGCCATGCCGACGGCCGCACCGAGCGCGTGACCCACATCGTGGAAAAACCCGACCCGCGGATGCGCCGTCGACGCTGGCGGTGGTGGGCCGCTACGTGCTGGAAGCGGCGATCTTCGACCACCTGCGCTCGACCAAGCGCGGCGCCGGCAACGAGATCCAGTTGACCGACGGCATCGCCTCGCTGATGCGCGAGCGCGCCGTGTACGCGCACCGCTACGAAGGCACGCGCTACGACTGTGGCAACAAGGCCGGCATGTTCGAGGCCACGGTGGCGCTGGGCCGGAAGTACCACGGCCTGCTGCCGCAATAAGGCGGCCGGCGCCCGCCCGCCAGACCCGACGCGAGCGCCCCTGCGGCGCTCGCGACGCTTTTGGAGCGGCGCTCAGGCGGAAGCCGCGCGGCGCCCCGGGCGCGCGCCATGGCGTCGCGGTCGGCCTTGCGCAGGCGACCCTTGGCCGACAGCCGCATCAGGGTCCCGAGGGCCACCATCAGGCCGATCACCTCGACCAGCGCCGCCGGGATCCACATGGTCAGCCCGCCGATCGTCTGGTCGGTCTGCGCGGACATGGCAATGGCGCGACCGCACAATTCGAACAGGGGATAGATGTCGCTTTCTGTGAAGGCGATGACCGCGCCCGCCACCATCTGCGGCAGCATCGTCAGGATCGGCGAGATCACCCGGCCGCCCGGCGTCATCGCGGCCGGCGGGGCGGGACGGCGGTCCAGGATCAGGTTCCAGTACATGAAGCCGCTGATGACCACGGACCAGTTCATCAGCCGGTACAGCCGCCAGTCGAGCATGGAATAGAACTGCACCGACGGAATCAGCCAGACCAGCACCAGGAACACGAACAGGGCCGGCACGAAGATCTTGTTGGTCAGCACCGCCACGGTGGCCCGGCCTGCGCCGGTGCGCAGGAAATCACGCAGGCGGATGCGCCACGACATCGGCAGCCCGGCGCGCATGACCTGCCCGGGGAAGGCCGCCATCACCAGCAGCGGGCCGAGGTGATGCAGCACCAGGTGCTGGATGCGGTGGATGAAGAACATGCGCTCGGCGTAATAGTCCAGGCGCGTGTGCATGGACAGATACAGCAGCACCATGCCCAGCCAGAACAGCGCGCGGCGCGCGCCCGTCACGTGGTGCACGCGCTGGCCGCGCACGAACAGCACGATGGCCACCAGGAAGGAGGCCACCAGCGTGGGAGAGAACTCCCAGGGTATGAGCCATTCGAGACTGTCCATGCGGGTCATCCGGAAAATGCCGACGGGGGCGTGGCGGGCCGTAACACGCAGCCGGGTCGATTGTAGTAGACCCGGCCGCCCCCTGTACGGCTCAGAACCGGTGCGAAATACCCGTACCGAAGCGCGACGTGTGGGAATGGCCAGGGTCGAACTGGTTGTCCAGGGTGTAATTGGACGCGTAGCCGGCGAACGCATAGAGCGTGGTGCGCGGCGACAGGTCATACGTATACCCCAATGTCACCAATTGCGCATTGCGCGCGCTCGAACCATCCTCCCATTTCCAGTCGGGACGCGCCAGCGACCACTGCACCACCACCGTGCCGTGGCCGACCGGCATGCTGGCGCCCAGCAGCCAGGCGTCGACGGTGCCGCCGCGCGCAAAGGCCGCCGGCCCCAGGTTCCGGCCCAGGTTGTCCGGATCGCCGCCGTCCAGGCCAACGTAGCCGTTGCGCTGGCGCGACCATCCCGCCGACACCTTGAACACCTCGAAGTCGTAGGAGGCGCCCAGTTGCACCGCCTGCGGCCGGCCGTTGCTGCCCTCGACCGGCTCGGCCAGGCGCAGTTGGTCCCAGGTGGCGACCGCCAGCAAGGGGCCGTCCTCGTACTTCAGGCCGAGGCTGAGGGCGCGGTTGTTGGCCGCGGTCTTGAAGCGGTCGCCGTCGTCGGCGTCGAAGGAATAGCCGACGCCCGCCTGGAAGCCCTGCCAGGTCGGCGTGTAGTAGTTGACCAGGTTGCTGAACTGGTAGTTGTCCGAGGCCTTGAAGGTGGCGCCCATGCCCATCTCCTTCCAGGAGGCCAGCTCCAGCGCATTGCCGTAGGTCTTGCCGACGGTGTACTGGCGCCCCAGGCGCAGGTCGCCGTAGCTGTCGTGGGCCAGCCCGACCCAGGCGCCGTAGTTGAACAGTCGGTCGTCATCGGCGCGCTTGCCGGTGGACGGGTCGAAGCCGCTTTCGAGCTGGAAACGGGTGCTCCAGCCGTCGCCCAGGTCCTCGGTGCCGCGCAGGCCCCAGAGGGAATCGGTCAGGCCGCCGTTGAGGATGCCATTGTGGGTGCCCTGTCCGGAGGTGTGGGTGGTGGCGATGCCCGCATCCACCACGCCGTAGAGCTGGACGCCCGGGCCATCGCCGGCCGCACAGACCGTCAGGGGAAGGCAGGCCGCGCCCGCCACGAGCGTCGTGGCAACAGTCGAGATTTTCATGCTTATCTCCAGAATCCGGGGTGGCACCGCCACCGCCGGTGGTATTGAATCGACGGTGGGCGCCTGCCCACCGCCAGGTGTATCAATAGTGACTATTGCCAGCCGTAGCGGCGCACCCACACGCCCTTGAGCAATTGGGTCAGCACGCAGTAGCTCAGCAGGATGCCGGCCAGCCAGGGGAAGTAGCTCCACGGCAGCGCCTGCAACTGGAAGTACTCGGCCAGCGGCGAGAACGGCAGGAACAGGCCCAGCCCGACCACCATGACCGTCATCAGCATCAACGGCCATGCGGCGCGGCTTTGCAGGAACGGGATCTTGCGTGTGCGGATCATATGCACGATGAGCGTCTGCGACAACAGCCCTTCGACGAACCAGCCGGACTGGAACAACGTCTGGTGCTCGGGCGCATTGGCCTGGAATACGTACCACATGAGCGCGTAGGTGGTGATGTCGAAGATGGAGCTGATGGGGCCGAAGAAAACCATGAAGCGGCCCAGCCCGGCGGGATCCCACTGTTGCGGCTTTTTCAGAAGCTCCTCGTCGACATTGTCGAACGGGATCGCGGTCTGCGAGATGTCGTACATCAAGTTCTGCAACAACAGGTGGATCGGCAGCATCGGCAGGAAGGGCAGGAACGCGCTGGCCACCAGCATCGAGAAGACGTTGCCGAAATTGGAGCTGGCCGTCATCTTCAGGTACTTGAGCATGTTGCAGAAGGTCTTGCGGCCCTCGATCACGCCGTCCTCCAGCACCATCAGGCTCTTTTCCAGCAGGATGATATCGGCGGCCTCCTTCGAGATATCCACCGCCGAGTCCACCGAAATGCCCACGTCGGCGGCGCGCAGGGCCGGCGCGTCGTTGATGCCGTCGCCCATGAAGCCCACGGTGTTGCCCTGGGCCCGCAACATGCGGACGATGCGCTCCTTGTGCGCTGGCGTCAGGCGCGCGAACACATTGGCCTCGCGCACCGCCACGGCCAGCCGGTCGTCGTCCATGGCCTCGATGTCGGCGCCCAGGCAGACCTTGCGGACCTCGAAGCCGACTTCGCGGCAGACCTTCTGCGTCACCAGTTCGACGTCGCCCGTGAGCACCTTGACCTCGATGCCGGAACCGCGCAGCGCGGCCAGCGCCGGGCCGGTGGATTCCTTTGGAGGATCGAGGAAGGCGATGTAGCCGACCAGCACCAGTTCGGCCTCGTCGGCCACGCCATAGGCCTGCTGGGTCGGCGGCAGCTCGCGCACGCCCACGGCGATCACGCGCAGTCCGTCACGGTTCAGGTCGGCGGTGACGCGACGGATGTCGGCGCGGCGCGCGTCCGTCAGCGGATGCACGTCCTTGCCGATCCGCAGGCGGCTGCAGACGGAGAGCATTTCCTCCAGCGCCCCCTTGCATATCAGTTCGTGGTGCTCGCGGCCGTTCTCGGTTTCGCTGACCACCACCGACATGCGGCGGCGCGAGAAATCGAACGGAATCTCGTCGATCTTGCGGTAGCGCGCGGCCAGGTCCAGCTTGCGTTCCACCTCGGCGTGACGCAGCACGGCCACATCGAGCAGGTTCTTCAGGCCGGTCTGGTAGTAGCTGTTGAGATAGGCGTAGGCCAGCACGTCGTCACTGGTGGCGCCATACACGTCGGTGTGGCGTTCGAGCACGATGCGGTCCTGCGTCAGCGTGCCGGTCTTGTCGGTGCAAAGCACGTTCATGGCGCCCAGGTTCTGGATCGCGTCCAGGCGCTTGACCACCACCTTGCGCCGCGACATCCGCACCGCGCCCTTGGCCAGCGTGGCCGTGACGATCATCGGCAGCATTTCCGGCGTCAGGCCGACCGCGATCGCCAGCGCGAACAGCAGCGCCTCGAGCCAGTCGCCCTTGGTGAAGCCGTTGATCAGCAGCACGATGGGCGCCATCACCAGCATGAAGCGGATCAGCACCCAACTGACCCGGTTGATGCCCTGCTGGAACTGCGTCGGCATGCGCGAGGTCTGCGTCACGCGCCCGGCCAACTGGCCGAAGTAGGTGCCGGCGCCGGTGGCCACCACCAGGGCGGTGCCGGAGCCGCTGACCACATTGGTCCCCATGAAGGCCATGTTCTCGAGTTCCAGCGCGTTGGCGGTCTCGACGCGCTGCATGGCGTACTTCTCGACCGGCAGCGATTCGCCAGTCAGGGCCGCCTGGGCCACGAACAGATCCTTGGCGCCCAGGATGCGGCAGTCGGCGGGGATCATGTCGCCCGCGGACAGCAGCACCACGTCGCCCGGCACCAGTTCGGCCAGCGGCACCTCGATCTGGCGCGAGCCCGAAGCGTGCAGCGTGGCGCCGAAGAAGCGCCGCGCATCGCCCTCGCCCATGCCGGCGGCGTCGCTGCGCAGCACCGTGGCGGTGTTCTGCACCATCGCCTTCAGGGCCTCGGCGGCGCGGTTGGAGCGGCGCTCCTGCACGAAGCGCAACAGTGTGGAGATCACCACCATCGAGCCGATGATGATGACGCCCTTCCAGGACTGGTCGTCGGGCTCGGCCATGTACACGTCGGTGACCCACGACAGCGATGCCAGGCCGGTCAGCAGCAGATTGAAGGGGTTGCGGAACGATTGCCACAGATGGGCGTACCAGGTCAGCGGCTTTTCGTGGTCGACTTCGTTGGCGCCATAGCGCGCGCGGGCCTCATCGGCCTGGACTTCGGACAGGCCGCCGCGGCCGCTGCGGAACATCGAGAACAGCGCATCGAAATCCATGCGCGCCACATCGAGCATGCGACGGTTGGCGCGGCGCGCGGCATCAGAAGAATCGGCCGCGGTGGCAAGTTGCGCGCCGCCCTGCTCCAGCATGGGGGAACGCCGAAAATGGCGCCCCGATCGCCGCAGCCCGGCCGCGGAGGAAAAGAAGGTCTTCAGGAATTTGAACATCGGAGTGTTCCAGTTATTGGTGTTGTTCTGGAAGACACGGGCTGCCCGCCGCCACGCCTTTGCGCGGGCAGCACGGGGCCGCGGCCCGCGCAAAGCAGGCCGTTTCCGCCACGTACAGGCGTGCGCAAGCACCGGGGCGATGTTGCCGGTGTCCGGATCGCGTCGAGGCGCGCCGGGTGCGGAAGGCGGAACGGGAAACTAGCGGAAGAACCGGGGCCGGCGGAACCGGCGCGCGCGGAGCGGGCCTGGCCGGGGGTTCAGGGCTGCGGATTCCGTACAGACCGGGTGACTATCCGGCCAGTCGGCTCGCAAGGGAGAGGACGGGTCAGACAGGCAGGCCGGCGCCGCGCACAAGGCGCAATCGAGGCTCGGGGTCTAAGGCACTGGGCATGGTCTCTCCTGGATTGGCGGACGGCGGCGTCAGGCCGCCAGCGGTTGCGCGCCGAAATGCACGTGACGCACAGCGGGGTTGGCGCTGAGCCGGCGGGCTTGCGACATCAGTTCGCCGCGCAGCTCAGGCGGGCAGTTCACGGTGATGCAGGCCGAAGCCATGCCGGGGTCGCGGCCCTGGTCGATCTGCACTTGCGACACGTCGAGTCCGGCCGCGCTGAAGTCAAGGCAGATCTGCTTGCGCAGGGCACCCAGTTCATCGCGCGGGCAGATGACCGTCAGGCGCGAAGTGCCGCGGCGGCGGCCCATGGCGGTGGCGCGGTCCACGCCGGCGCGGCGCAGGAACAAGTCGAAGAAACGCATAGCGGCCTCCATTGCGTAATGGGGAGCGGCTTTCGCGCATACGCGCGCACGCAGGCACACGGCGCATGGCGGGCGGGCACGAAAAAGGCGTGCACGAACGCGGGCGCTGCGACTAGCGGCGGTTCTGGCGGTTTACGTTGGGGAGAATCCCGGCAAGCCGTGGGCTTGCGCTGCTGCCCGGCAAGAAGCCCGGGGCTTGGGATACAACCGCAACCTGCTCAACAGGCTGCGGCAGATGGAGTTCTGCGTGGTCCTGTCAAACAGCGACGTCGATGCAAGATCGACTACTTTCGCCGGAATCGGTATTCACGAAGACTGCTCCTGGGATGGATAACGGGCAAGATTTTACGCGGGTTTCCACTGATGGACAAGGTTTCTGGGCAGAAAAAGCCTCTTCGGTGCAAAAAAGGCGCGGGGCGGTTGCGTCCCGCGCCTTCAAACCCTTCCCGACTCGTCAGGCGTAGAAGTGCCAGCCCAGGTAGGCCGCGAACAAGGCGTAGAAACCACCCACCGCGGATAGCGCCGGCACGCTCATGCCGGCGCGACGGAAGCGCAGCCACAGCAGGCCGATGGAGAGCATGGTGAACAGGCCGGCGGCCAGCAGCGGGCCGTCGAGCAGCCAGGGCGTCAGGAAGATGCCGAGCGCGCTGGGGATGGTGGCCTGGATCATCATGGCGCCGGAGATGTTGGCCAGCGCGAGGCGCTCCTTGCCCTGGCGCACCCAGATCAGCGCGTTCATGATCTCGGGCAGTTCGGTGGCGACGGGCGCCAGCAGCAGCGCGGCCACGTGCGGCGAGGCGCCCATGGCAATGCCGAGCACCTCGATCTGGTTGACGAACACGTGCGAGGCGCCGGCGATCACGACCAGCGCCAGCAGCGTCTGGGTCGCGGCCCAGAACATCGACGGATTGTCGTCGCGCGGCCGCAGCTTGAGCGGCTCGAGGTCTTCGCAGTCAATGCAGTCTTCGTCGTTGCTCAGTTCGCGCTTGATGTACAGGCCGTACGTCGCCAGGAACAGGATGCCGAGCCAGGGCTTCCAGGCAAAGGCCAGCAGGCCGAGCCCGACCTTGAAGACGAAGATGCCCATGAACCAGGCCTGGTCGCGGGCCAGCCGGCGCTGGTCCGCGTTGATACAGTCGGCTTGCGCGGGCTGGCCGCGACGCGCACGCCACAGGGCCAGGCCGACCACGGCGTAGGCCAGCGTCGCCAGCACCAGCGGCCCGCCCATGGCTGCGCCAACGCCGATATCTTTCTGTTCGGGCGTGTCGCCGAACACCACGGCCATGAAGGTCACTGCGCTTTCCGGCAGGGCGGTACCGAAGGCGGCCAGCACGGTGCCGGTCGCGGTGGCGCCGAGCTGGAAGCGGTGTCCGACCCATTCGACGCCATTGACGAAGAATTCGCAGGCGAGGTAGATCACCGCCGCAGACAGGAAAAACAGGAAAAGGGTGAGCAACATATAGACGAGCCGGACGAGCAGAAACCAATTGGCGCGACATTGCGGCTCGCCCGGCCAGGGTGAACGCAACGCGGCCAAAGGTCTCGCCTGGCTGATCCATGCGCGGGCGGGCCGCGACATGGAGACCGTTAGCGCCATGGAGTTCTGGCTACCGCTACGCGGCACCGAACCACCAAGTCTGTTGACGCTAACTCCTTTGGGGACAAAGGATGGCTACTCCCCAATGACAGTGCCGCGATTGTAGCAGCCCGTCCGTGACAGTCCAGTGAATCCATGCGTCGGGCGCGGGAATGCCGCCAGACTGTCGCATCGGCGGCACGACGGGTAAAGTAAACGGCACCACAGCTTCCCGCCGGGCCTTGCGCCCCCTTGCCCATGAGCCTGCCTCCCACCGATATCGCTCCCTTCGCCGCCCGCCGCCAGCGCCTGATGGCGCGAATGCGCGCCGATGGCGGCGGCATCGCCGTCCTGGCCACCGCGCCCGAAGCCATCCGCAACCGCGACGCCGAGTACCCCTACCGGCACGACAGCGACTTCTTCTACCTGACCGGCTTCACCGAGCCCGGCGCCTGGCTGGTGCTGATCGCGGGCGCCACCGACCGCGCGCTGCTGTTCTGCCGTCCGCGCCATATCGAGCACGAGATCTGGGAAGGCCGGCGCTTCGGCCCGGAGGCCGCGGCCGAGCATTTCGGCTTCGACGACGCGCACGCGCTGGACGCGCTCGACGAACTGCTGCCCCGACTGCTGCTGGACCAGCCCACCCTGTACGCGCCCCTGGCCGGCGACAAGCGTACCGACGGCCGCCTGCACCGCTGGCTGGCGGCGGCGCGCGAGGCCAGCCGCGGCGGCCATCAGCCTCCCACGCGGCAACAGGACATCCGGCCGATCCTGGCCGAAATGCGGCTGATCAAGGACCCCAGCGAGATCGCCGCGATGCGGCGGGCGGCCAAGATCTCCGCCGGCGCCCATGCGCGCGCCATGCGAGCAACGCGCGCCGGCATGCGCGAATACGAACTGGAAGCGGAGCTGTTGTATGAATTCCGCCGCCATGGCGCGCAGGCAGTGGCCTACAACAGCATCGTCGCGGCCGGCGCCAATGCCTGCGTGCTGCACTACCCTGCCGGCGAGGCGGTGCTGCGCGATGGCGACCTGGTGCTGATCGACGCCGGCTGCGAGGTCGACAGCTACGCCAGCGACATCACCCGCACCTTTCCGGTCAACGGCCGCTACAGCGGCCCGCAGCGCGCGCTGTACGACCTGACGGTGGCGGCGCAGGAGGCCGCGGCCCAGGCAACCGCGCCCGGCCGCGGCTGGAACGACGGCCATGAAGCCGCGGTGCGGGTGCTGGCCCAGGGCATGCTGGACCTGAAACTGCTGAAGGGGTCGCTGGACGGCGTGATCGAGTCGGGCGACTACAGCCGTTTCTACATGCACCGCACGGGCCACTGGCTCGGCCTGGACGTGCACGATGTGGGCGACTACCGCCAGCCGGGCGGCGCAGCCGGCGCGGAACGCCCATGGCGCAAGCTGGAAACCGGCATGATGCTGACGATCGAGCCGGGCATCTATGTGCGTCCGGCCGACGATGTGCCCGAGGCCTACTGGAACATCGGCATCCGTACCGAGGACGACGCGCTGGTGACGGACGAGGGCTGCGAGCTGATCACTCGCGGCGTGCCGGTGCAGGCCGGCGAGATCGAGGCGCTGATGCGCGAATGAGCGAGCGGCGCGCGCAGGCCGGCATGGCGTCGGCCGCGCTCGTGAGGGCGGCCCCGGACCTACAGCGTCAGGCCGTCCAGCCAGCCCATCGCCACCCAGACGTAGACCACCACCATCGCGATCGCGAACATCGACACGGTGGCGCCCACCAGGCAGGCCAGGATGGCCACCAGCACCGGCCCCCAGCCGGTCCTGGGGGACGGCGGCAATCCGGGGTTGTAGCGGCGGTCGAACTTCTCGTCGGGCATCAGCGAGAACACCGCGCTCTCGATGAAGCCGTCGATCATGGGAATGAACACCAGGAAAAAGGCCGGGTTGTCGTACCAGACCGGGTAGTAGCGGAACGCGCAGAACAGGCTGAGCAGGGACAGCGTCGTCACCAGCCAGGCGTAACGCCGGCCCAGGTACCACCAATGAGCGCCGAGCCAGCCGAACAGACAGGCCAGCAGGCCGACAGCGACCTTGCCGCGAGGGCGGCGCGGGATTGCGGCGGACAGCGAAGAAGAAGCCTCGAGCTGCGTCATATCAATCAACCGGTGAAGGGTCCCGGGCGCCAAGCCGCGCCGGCAGACCCGGATTGTAGTGGACAGGTAAAATCGCGACATGACTATCTCCGCCTTCGACATTG
Organism: Colletotrichum falcatum; assembly: GCA_019425465.1. Lineage (NCBI taxonomy): Eukaryota > Fungi > Ascomycota > Sordariomycetes > Glomerellales > Glomerellaceae > Colletotrichum > Colletotrichum falcatum. The sequence continues at coordinate 57,651 of SWKJ01000237.1, forward strand.
CGATTCTCGGCGCCGGCCCCGTGGGGCGTGTCCTGGCGTTGATGCTGGCGCGCGTGGCGCCGGACCCCTCCCGCATCGCCCTGCTGCAAGGCGCCAGCCCGGCCGCCGCGACGCCAGCCGCCGCCATTCCCGCGGCCGATCCGCGCGTGCTGGCGATGAACCATGGCAGCCGGGTGCTGCTCGAATCGCTGCACGCCTGGCCCGCCAAGGCGGCGGACATCCTCAATATCCACGTTTCCCAGCGCGGCCGGCTTGGCCGCAGCGTGATCCGCAACACCGATTTCAACGTGCCACAGCTCGGCTGCGTGGTCGCCTACTCGGCGCTGCACGCCAGGCTGGAGGAATGCGTGGCCGCCAGCGGCGTCACGCTGCTGTCCGGTCCGCCAGCCGTGGTCGACGGCCAGGACGCCGACGGCGTGCGCATCAGCCAGGGCGACACCGCCCTTAGCTGCCGCATCGCCGTGCAATCCGACGGGGCCGGAGGCAGCGACGTGCGCCGCGACTACGGTCAGCACGCCCTGCTGACCACCACCCACGCCAGCCTGCCGCGCCGTGGCTGGGCCTGGGAACGCTTCACCGCCGAAGGGCCGCTGGCGCTGCTGCCGCATCCGCAGACGGCGGACGCCTATTCGGTGGTCTGGTGCAGCGCGCCCGGGCGCGCGGCCGAACTGGCGGCGCTGGACAACACCGCCTTCTCGCACGCGCTGACGGCGGCCTTTGGCGACCGCCTGGGCCGCCTGACGTGCCAGGCGCCGCGTCATGTCTTCCCGCTGGCGCTGAGCGCGCGCCGCGGCCTGGTGCAGGGCCGCGTGGCCGTGATCGGCAATGCGGCGCAGACGCTGCACCCGGTGGCCGGCCAGGGACTCAACCTGGGACTGCGCGACGCCGCCCGGCTGGCCCAGTCCCTGGGCGGCTGGCTGGCCCAGCCGAACGCCAGTCCCACCCAGGCGTTGCAAGACTTCGCCCGCGCGCGCCAGGTCGACCGGCTCATCACCGCCGGCGTCACCGACCTGATGCCGCGCATCTTCGCCACCGGCCTGGCGCCGATCGAACACGCCTGTGGCCTGGCCTTGCTGGGCCTGGATCTGGCCGCGCCGCTGCGGGCGCCGTTGGCGCGCCATCTGCTGCAGGGTTTCCGGGCCTGATCCTCCCCTTTTTTCGTCGGCCTGTTACCAAGCTGTTGCGGACGAAAAAAGAGGGTTCGATCGAGCCGGTTAAAATGTGACCATGCGCATCGGCCCGTGGACTCTCCCCAACAACGTTCTGGTCGCGCCCATGGCGGGCGTGACGGATCGTCCTTTCCGACAGCTCTGCAAGAAATTGGGGGCCGGCTACGCCGTCTCGGAGATGGCCGCCAGCAACCCCAAGCTGTGGGACAGCGTCAAGACCTCGCGGCGCCTGAACCACGACGGCGAGATCGCCCCCATTTCGGTGCAGATTGCCGGCGCCGACCCCGCCATGATGGCCGAGGCCGCCGTGTTCAACGCCAACAAGGGCGCGCGCATCATCGACATCAACATGGGTTGCCCGGTGAAAAAGGTCTGCAACGTGGCCTCGGGCTCGGCCCTGCTGCGCCACGAAGACCTGATCGCCCGCATCCTGGACGCCGTGGTCGAGGCCTGCGCGCCGCTGGGGGTGCCGGTCACCCTCAAAACCCGCACCGGCTGGGACCGCGACAGCCGCAACGCCCTGCGCGTGGCCAGACTGGCCCAGGACGCCGGCATCGCCGCCCTGACACTGCATGGACGCACCCGCGCCGACCTCTATACGGGCGAGGCGGAATATGACACTATCCGCGCCGTCCGCGCCGAGCTGAAAATCCCGCTGATCGCCAATGGCGACATCGACTCGCCCGAAAAGGCCAGGCGCGTCCTGGATTACACTGGCGCCGACGCGGTCATGATCGGCCGGGCGGCCCAAGGGCGTCCCTGGATCTTCCGCGAGGTCGACCATTACCTGCGCACGGGCGAAACACTGGCCCCACCCAGCTATGGGGAAATGCGCGAACTGCTGCTCGAACATCTCGACGACCACTACCGCTTCTATGGCGAACACACCGGCGTACGCACGGCGCGCAAGCACATAGGGTGGTATCTGGACGGCCTGCCGGGCGCGGACTCGTTCCGCGACCGCATGAACCTCATCGACAACACCCGCGACCAGTGGCGGGCGGTGTCGGAATGGTTCCTCAATCTTTCCCGTGACGGCAACCCCAACCCGGCGCCTGTCGCGAAAGCCCTGCTGGCGGCATAACCGCCTCACCACCAACATAAAAATATCTGTACTCCGATGAGCAAGAAAGATGTCCTGGAAGAATGCGTGCGCGCCAGCCTGGAGCGCTATTTCGAAGACTTGGGCGAATCCGAGCCCCACGACATGTGGGACATGGTGATGCGCTGCGTGGAGCGCCCGGTCCTCGAAGTGGCGTTGGAACGGTCCGGCGGCAACCAGTCGCGGGCATCCGAAATGCTGGGCATCACGCGCAACACCCTGCGCAAGAAACTGCTGGCCCATAACATCCAGGTATAGCGCATCGCCGCGCGGGCGGGCCGGCTGGCGCGCCCCGCATGACAGATTTCCCATCCCGACCTGAAGCGAGACAGGCGCCCGCGCCCCACTCCCGTCCCTCACCATGAAAATCGAAACCGCCCTGCTTTCGGTGTCCGACAAGACCGGCATCGTTGAATTTGCCCGCGCCCTGGCCGCGCGCGGCGTGCGCCTGCTGTCGACCGGCGGCACCGCCAAGCTGCTGGCCGAGTCCGGCCTGACCGTCACCGAAGTGGCCGCCCACACCGGCTCGCCCGAGATCCTGGACGGCCGCGTCAAGACGCTGCACCCGAAGATCCACGGCGGCCTGCTGGCCCGCCGCGACAGCGCCGAGCACATGGACACCATCAAGGCGGCCGGCATCGATCGCATCGACATGCTGGTGGTCAACCTGTATCCGTTCCGCGAAACGGTGGCCAAGCCCGACTGCACCTTCGCCGACGCGGTCGAGAACATCGACATCGGCGGCCCGGCCATGCTGCGCGCCGCCGCCAAGAACCACGGCACCGAGGCCGGCGGCGTGACGGTGGTGATCGACCCGGTCGACTACTCGCGCGTGCTGTCCGAAATGGACCAGGGCGGCGGCACCTCGTACGGCCTGCGCCTGGCGCTGGCCGCCAAGGTCTACGCCCACACCGCGGCCTACGACGGCGCCATCGCCGCCTACCTGACCAGCCTGACCGACGCCGAACCGGCGCAGGACGCCGTGCCGGCGCGCCAGGAATGGCCCGGCACCCTGACCCTGCAGGTCAAACAGGAACAGGCCCTGCGCTACGGCGAGAACCCGCACCAGACAGCCGCGTTCTACGTCGACGCGCAGCGTCCGGCCGGCCTGCTGGGCAACTACCGCCAACTGCAGGGCAAGGAACTGTCGTACAACAACATCGCCGACGCCGATGCCGCCTGGGAATGCGCGCGCAGCTTCGAGGCGCCCGCCTGCGTCATCGTCAAGCACGCCAACCCCTGCGGCGTGGCGGTCGCGGCCGACACGCTGGGCGCGTACCAGCAGGCCTTCAAGACCGACCCGACCTCGGCCTTCGGCGGCATCATCGCCTTCAACCGCCCGGTCGACGCCGCCACCGCCGAAGCCGTCAGCGCCCAGTTCCTGGAAGTGCTGCTGGCCCCGGCCTATGACGGCGCCGCGCTGGCCATCCTGGCCGCCAAGAAGAACGTGCGCGTACTGGAAGTGCCGATGGGCACGGGCCAGAACGCCTTCGACGTCAAGCGCGTCGGCGGCGGCTGGCTGGTGCAAAGTCCGGACGCCTACAACGTGCCGCGCGACGCCCTGAAGGTCGTGACCAAGCGCCAGCCCACCGAGCAGGAAATGAACGATCTGGCGTTCGCCTGGAAGGTCGCCAAGTACGTCAAGTCCAACGCCATCGTGTTCGTCGGCGGCGGCATGACGCTGGGCGTCGGCGCCGGCCAGATGAGCCGCATCGACTCGGCCCGCATCGCCTCGATCAAGGCCGAGAACGCCGGCCTGACGCTGAAGGGCTCGGCGGTGGCGTCGGACGCCTTCTTCCCGTTCCGCGACGGCCTGGACGTAGTGGTGGCCGCGGGCGCGACCTGCGTGATCCAGCCCGGCGGCAGCGTGCGCGACGACGAAGTCATCGCCGCGGCCGACGAGCATGGCATCGCCATGGTGCTGACCGGCACCCGCCACTTCCGCCACTGATGCGCGTCCTCGGCATCGATCCCGGCCTGCGCCGCACCGGCTTCGGTGTGATCGATGCCGACGGCCCGCGCCTGCGTTATGTCGCCAGCGGCACCATCGTGGTGCCGCCGGCGCTGACGCTGTCCGAACGCCTCAAGGTCATCCTGGACAACCTGCGCCAGGTGGCGCGCGACACGCAGCCCGACGTGGCCGCGCTGGAAATCGTCTTCCTGAACACCAATCCCGCCTCGACCCTGCTGCTGGGCCAGGCCCGCGGCGCGGCGCTGTGCGCGCTGGCCGACAGTTCGCTGGCGGTGCACGAGTACACCGCGCTGCAGATCAAGAAGGCCGTGGTCGGCACCGGCCGCGCGGCCAAGGAACAGGTGCAGATGATGGTGCAGCACCTGCTGGCGCTGGACGGCACCCCCGCCCCCGACTCGGCCGACGCGCTGGCCTGCGCCATCTGCCACGCCCACGTCGGCCCCTTGCAGGACCGGCTGACGGAATTGGGCACGCGCCTGAGCCTGAGCGGCAAGACCCGCCTGCGCAACGGCCGCCTGCTCGGCTGAGCCCCGCGCCCCCGCTTCGCGCGGACCCGTATAGAATCCCCGCATCCGCCGCGACTGACGCGGCCCCCCTCTTTTGCCAGGCCATTGCCACCATGATCGGACGCATCACCGGAACCCTGATCGAGAAACTGCCGCCCACCGTCTGCGTGGACGTGAACGGTCTGGGCTACGACATCGACGTGCCCATGAGCACGCTGTACTCGCTGCCGGAAACCGGCGCGCGCGTCACGCTGTACACGCACCTGACGGTGCGCGAAGACGCCCACATCCTCTACGGCTTCGCCACCGCGGGCGAACGCAGCGCCTTCCGTGAACTGATCAAGGTCAGCGGCATCGGCGCGCGCACCGCGCTGTCGGTGCTTTCCGGCCTGTCGGTGGCCGACCTGGCCCAGGCCATCACGTTGCAGGAATCGGGCCGCCTGACCCGCGTGCCCGGCATCGGCAAGAAGACCGCCGAACGCCTGCTGCTGGAAATGCGCGGCAAGCTGGGCGCGGACATCGGCGCCACCGCGCATCCGGTGCAGGACAACCAGTCCGACATCCTGAACGCGTTGCTGGCGCTGGGGTACTCCGAGAAGGAATCGTTGTCGGCCCTGAAGACGCTGCCCGAAGGCGTGGGCGTGTCGGACGGCATCAAGCAGGCCTTGAAGGCGCTGGTGCGCTGAACAGGCCCGCGGCTCGGTTCCGGGCCACAAGCGCCCGGGCGAAGCCCGCGTGACGCGTCGCCGGCTAACGCGCCTGCGCCAGGTAGCCGGGCGCCACCGCTTCCAGTCCCGTCGGCACCACGTTCAATTCGGGCGCCATCGGCGCGCCGCAGATATTGTCGTGGCGCAGGGAATCCAGGTTGTCGCGCGACATCAGGGGCTGGCCCGGCAGGCACTCGAACAGCATGGCCTGCATCCGCCCAAGCCCCATCGGCAAGCTGACCACCGGGCGCGGGTTGCCGCCCCAACCGGCGCACAGGCGCGCGATTTCGCCCAGCGTGTAGACCTGCGGGCCGCCCAGTTCATAGGTCTTGCCCCAGGTGTGGGTGTTGCCCAGCGTCGCCAGCATCGCCGTCACCACGTCGCCCACGAACACCGGCTGCATGCGCACGTGTGCGCCGGCCAGGGGCAGCACGGGCAGCCAACGTGCCAGGCGCGCGAACATGTTGGTGAAGCTGTCGTCGGCCCCGAACACCACCGACGGGCGGAAGATCGTCCAGCCGCCCTCGCGCCAGTCGGCCAGCTCCTGCTTGATGGCGGCCTCGCCGTCGCCCTTTGAACGCTGGTACATGCTGGCGCCGTTGGAGTCGGCGCCCAGCGCGCTGACGTGCAGCAGGCGGTGCGCCCCCTGGCGGCGGCAGGCGCGCGCGATGCGCTGCGGCAGGTGCACATGGGCCCGCGCGAAATCGGAGCCATAGGGCCGGCCCGAATTGCCATGCAGGATGCCCACCAGATTGACGACCGCGTCACAACCGCTCACCAGGCGGTCGAGCGCGTCGTCGTCATGCACGTCGCTGGCGAGCAGGGTGACGGTGGGCAACATCTGGAGTTCTCGCCCCTGGCCATAACGGCGGGTGGGCACCAGGATCTGGTGCTGCCCGCCCGCCAGCCGGGCGATGAGATGACGGCCGATGAAGCCAGTGCCGCCGATGACAAGGATACGCATGGAGCAGCCCCTGTTCTTCAGGATTCAGGCCCGATTCTGCCCTGCGTGCGCCGCCTCCGCAAGCAGGCGGCCAAAGCGCCGGACGATATCCCGCCGGCGCCTCGCCTCCGGGTCAGCCCGCCAGCAACTTGCCGTAGGCCGGAAGATCGACGTTGCCGCCGCTGATGATGACGCCAACGCGCGCGCCCCGCACCGGCACCACGCCCTGGAGCACGGCCGCGGCCGCCAGGCAGCCGGTGGGTTCCACCACCATCTTCATGCGTTCGGCGAAGAACTTCATGGTCGAAACCAATTGGTCATCCGTCACCGTGACGATGTCGCGCACGTACTTCTGGATGAGGGGGAAGGTCAGGTTGCCGAGATGGGTGGTGGCGGCGCCGTCGGCCAGCGTCTTGGGCGCCTGGATACGGACGATCTCGCCCTTGCGCAGCGACTGCTGGCCGTCGTTGCCGGCTTCCGGCTCGACCCCGTAGACCAGGCAGCGCGGGCTGAGCGCGAATGCCGACAGCGCCGACCCCGACAGCAGGCCGCCGCCGCCCAGGCACACGAACAGGTAGTCCAGCTCGCCCACGTCCTCGAACAGTTCCTTGGCCGCGGTGCCCTGCCCCGCGATCACGTCCTCGTGGTCGTACGGCGGGATCAGCGTGGCGCCGGTCTCGGCCTGGATGCGGCGCGCGATCTCTTCGCGGTCCTCGGTGTAGCGGTCGTAGGTGACGATCTGGCCGCCGTAGCCTTCGGTGGCGGCGCGCTTGGCCGCCGGGGCGTCCAGCGGCATGATGATGGTGGCCTTGACGCCCTGCAGCCTGGAGGCAAGGGCGATCGCCTGGGCGTGGTTGCCCGACGAGAACGTGACCACGCCGGCGGCGCGCTGCTCGGGCGTCAGGCGGGCGATGGCGTTGAAGCCGCCGCGGAACTTGAACGCGCCCATGCGCTGGTAGTTCTCGCACTTGAAGAACAGCGAGGCGCCGGCGATGGCGTCGGCCGTGGTCGAGGTCAGCACCGGCGTGCGGTGCGCATTGCCGGCCAGGCGCTCGCTGGCGCGCGCGACGTCGTCGAATGAGGGCAGTTCGGGCAGCATGTAAACAGTCCTTTGTACGCGAAGAAAGTCGGATTTTATTTGCCGAACAGGTCGCCGCTGCTGCTGGCCGCGCCGGCGGGCGGCGTCAGGCCCAGGTGGCGCCAGGTGGTCAGGGTGGCGGTGCGGCCGCGCGGCGTGCGTTGCAGGTAGCCGTGCTGGATCAGATAGGGCTCGATCACGTCCTCGATGGTGTCGCGTTCTTCGCCGATGGCCGCGGCCAGGCTGTCCACGCCCACCGGGCCGCCATCGAACTTGTGGATGATGGCTTCGAGCAGCTTGCGGTCCATCAGGTCCAGGCCCTGCGGATCGACTTCCAGCATGGCCAGGGCGCGGCCGGCGACGTCGGCGTCGATGGTGCCGCCGGCCTTGACCTCGGCGTAGTCGCGCACCCGCCGCAGCAGGCGGTTGGCGATACGCGGCGTGCCACGGGCGCGGCGCGCCACTTCGGCGGCGCCGTCGGCAGTAATGGTGGCGTTGAGCAGGCCCGCGCTGCGCGTGACGATGCGGCCGAGGTCGTCGGCGTTGTAGAACTCCAGCCGCGAAACGATGCCGAAGCGGTCGCGCAGCGGATTGGTCAGCATGCCGGCGCGGGTAGTGGCGCCGACCAGCGTGAATGGCTGCAGGTCGAGCTTGACGCTGCGCGCGGCCGGGCCCTCGCCGATCAGGATATCGATCTGGAAATCCTCCAGCGCGGGGTAGAGGATTTCCTCGACCACGGGCGACAGCCGGTGGATCTCGTCGATGAACAGGACGTCGTTCTTTTCCAGGTTGGTCAGCAGCGCGGCCAGGTCGCCCGGGCGCTCGAGCACGGGGCCGGAGGTCTGGCGCAGTTGCACGCCCATTTCATGCGCGATGATGTGGGCCAGCGTGGTCTTGCCCAGGCCCGGCGGGCCGAACAGCAGCACGTGGTCCAGCGCCTCGCCGCGCTTGCGGGCGGCGGCGATGAAGATCTCGAGCTGTTCGCGCGCGCGCCGCTGGCCGACGTATTCTTCCAGCGCCTTGGGCCGCAGGGCGCGTTCGATCGACTCCTCGTTGGGCGACGCCGGTTGGGGCGCGACGATGCGAGGCGCGTCGGGGCGGGAGGAAAGCGAATCGGACTGGATGGCCATGGTGCGGGAACGACTGGATACTGAGCGGGATGCTGCATCGTACCGTAACCGCTGGGCCCGGGGCGGGGTCCGCGCCCAAAACGCCCCCGGGGCGGAATCAGGCGCCGTCCACGACCGGCAGCTTGACCCGCACGCACAGCCCGCCCGACTCGGCCTGCAATAGTTCCAGCGAACCGCCGTGCGCGCGCGCGATGGCCTCGGCCAGCGCCAGCCCCAGGCCGACGCTGCCGGTGCGGGTACGGGCGTCGTCCAACCGGCTGAAGGGTCGCAGCGCCTCCAGGCGCCGCTCCGGCACGATGCCAGGGCCATGGTCGGAGACATCCAGCACCGCGTAGCGGTCCTCGCGCCGCAGGCCGATGTCGACGGGCGGCGCGCCATGGTTCAGGGCGTTGCCGATCAGGTTGTCGAGCAGGCGCCCCAGCGCCACGGCGTCCCCGTGCACGACCAGCGCGTCGTCGCCGCCCGCGGTCTTGAGCGTAACGTCGGTGCCGGCGCCGCGCCAGGCATTGACGCGCTCGGTCAGCCAGTCGGGCAGCGCCATTGACGCATAGCGGTAGGCAGCCGGATCGGTGCCGCGCACGAAGCCGATGAACTGGTCGACCATATGCTGCATGTCCTGCAGGTCGGTGCGCAGGCCTTCCTTGAGGGCCGAATCGTCGGCCAGCTCGATGCGCAGCCACATGCGCGAGAGCGGTCCCTTGAGGTCGTGCGGCAGGCCCGACAGCAGCGTGCGGCGCACGGAATCGGATTCGGACAGCGCGTCCAGCATGGCGTTGAAGCGTTCGCCCAGCACCCGGGTCTCGTGCGGACCGGAAGGCTCCACCCGCTGCGGCTGGCCCGCGGCCAGGCGGTCGGCGGCGTCGGCCAGACGGGTGATGGGGCGGGTGATGTGCCAGGAAAACCCCACCGCCAGCAACAGCAACAGGCCCAGGCCGCCCAGCCAGGCGGCGATGAAAGGCGTGGCCACGGGCGGGTCCAGACGGTCCAGCGGGATCACCAGCCACTCCCGCAGGCGCGGCGCATCCTCGCTGGCCGGGTTGGGCGCCAGCGAGATGAAGATCTCCGGCGTGGGGCCGCGCGACAGCGCCACCCGGGTGCCATCGTTCAGGCGCTCGTTGAGCTGCTGCACCAGCCCGCGCAGGTCGCGGCGGATGTCGTCGGGTTCGGGCTTGTAGCGGCGGATGTGCTCTTCGCGTTCACGCTCGCGTTCGGCGTGGCGTTCTTCGCGTTCGACTTCACGCTCGTCGCCGCGCATCTCGGGCGGCAACGGCGGCCCCTGGATCTGGGCGCTCGGTGGTGGCGGCGGCGGAGGCGGCGGATGCTGCGCATTGCGCGGCGGCGGCCGGCGGCCATTGAAGCGTTGCAGCTTGGCCTCGGCGGGCAGCACCCGCGACCACAGGCGCCACTGGTTCTGCGAGGCGGCGCGCACGAAGTCGGCGCGATCTTCGGCGGGCACTTGCGACACGGCGGCGCGCAAGGTGCGGATGGTGGTGGTGATGTAGCCGATGGCCACGTCTTCCATGAACTTGTGGCGGAAGTACGAGACCGTCACCAGCGTCGCCGCCTGTGTCAGCAACACCGATCCGAGAATCAGCAGGATCAGCCGCGCCCGCAGCGAACGGGGCACCAGAAAGCCGGCGGAGAAGCGCATCAGGGCGAGAACCGGTAGCCGATGCCCCAGACGGTCTGGATCCAGCGGGGTTGCTTGGGATCGTCCTCGATGACGCGGCGCAGGCGCAGGATGGCGATGTCGATGGCGCGATCGTTGCGCTCGCCGGCGTCGTCGTCGCGCGCCAGCGCCAGCAGGCGTTCGCGCGACAGCGGCTTGCCGGCGTTGCGCACCAGGGCTTCGAGCAGGTTGATTTCGCCGCCGGTGAGCTTGACCACGGTGCCGTCGCGCGACAACTGGCGGGTGGAAGGGTCGAACAGGAAGGGACCAAACGCAACCGGGGCGTCCTTGGTCAACGCGGAAGGGCCGCGCTTGCGCCGCAGCACCGCCTCGATGCGGGCCAGCAGTTCGCGCGGATCGAAAGGCTTGCCGACGTAGTCGTCGGCGCCGGCCTCCAGGCCGATGATGCGATCGACGGCCTCGTCGCGGGCGGTCAGCAGGATGACGGGGATGTCTTCGCCTTGTTCGCGCAGGCGACGACAGGCGTCGGCGCCGTCGCCGCCGGGCAGCATGCGGTCCAGCACCAGGAGGTCCGGGGCGTAGCGGGTGATGCGCGACGGCAGGTCGCTGGCGTCGGGCGCGAGCAGCGTGTCGTAGCCGTGGCGGTTCAGGTAGTCGGCCAGCAGTTGCCGCAGGGCCGGATCGTCGTCAACGACCAGCAGCTTGGTGTGGTGATTGTCCATGGATGCCATAGTGGAGCCGTCCGCCTCTGGCGGCAAGAGCCGGGAAATCATCTGAAATATACCTGTTGCACGATGTTTGCCGGCGATGCCGACCCGTTGCCGCCGACATCGCCGCCAGCCGGGACTGGCCCTAAAATACTGGACATTGCCCCGCATACGCTGGTCCGGTTTACTAAAAATCGTTTACAGCTGGGGCAACGTCCCCTTTCTACACTGTTGGTTATGGTCGCCCCTGCATCCTGGCGCAGGCGGCTGCTGCACACGGCGTTGACGGCTGGCCTGGCCAGCCCGTTGATCCCCGCGTCCGGCGCGCCCGCCGCCTCCTCGTCTCCCCCGCCGGCCCCGGCCTATGTGGCGCGCGGCATCGGCGCCCTGTCGCCGGTGCAGCCGGTGCCGGTGCGGCCCGCGCCCTCGATGGCGTCGCGGGCGGTGCCGCTGGACCCGACACCCTGCGACCTCCATGGCGCCGAGCCGGCCATGGACACCAGCGTGGCGGGCGGCGGCGAGGACGAAACAATTCCGGGGACGGGACCCAGCCTGTCGGGGGATGCTGCGGCTGGCCCGCTCGGGTGCGAAGCGACCCAGACGGCCGCGGCGCCCGCCGATGCGCCGGATTACTCCTTCGACCTGGAAAGCGGGGACATACCTCGGGTGCCCGTGGTCGTGATCTCCGGCGTATCGCGGCCGAGCCGCCCCTGGTTCGCCTCGGTCAGCGGCCAGGACGGCCTGCGCTACGGCGGCGACCGCAACTGGGTCTACCGCAACACCACCGGCCCGTCGTTTTCGGTGGGCAACATCAACGCCAATGCGCCCGCCTGGGGCAGCAGCGCGCCGGTCGGCGGCCTGCAGATCTCCAACCTGCCAAGCACCACGGCGCCGCTGGCCGAGGGCAGCTTCGGTTATTCGTCCTCACTCGGCCGGCTCAACCGCATGGATCCGTCGGCCACTTCCGGGGCGGTCGACTATGGCGCCTCGGTCGGCAACAGCACCGTGCGCTACGGGCTGACGCCGGTGCTGACGCTTGAAGGCCAGATGCAGAGCGCGCCGTCGCTGACCACCCGCGGCATGGGCACCACCTACGCCGCCGGCGACTACGGCACCTTCCAGGCCGGCGCCACCCAGAGTTCGTTCGATGCCGCCAGCGCCTGGCGCTACCGCTTCGGCTACAGCGTGGACGTGGCCGACGCGGTCAACCTGGGCTACACCAACGAGCAGATCGGCGCCGGCTTCGGCGACCTGTCGACCTATTCCGGCGGCGTGGCCGCGGCCCCGCAGACCCGCAACACCCTGACCGCCGGGGTGCCGATCACCGGCTGGGGCACGCTCAGCGGCACCTATTCGGGCCTGCACGAAGGTTCGGCGCTGGCCGAGCAGCGGGTCGGCCTGAGCCACAGCATGTTCGTGGCGCCCAAGGTCAAGCTGGCGGTGGGCGCGGACCGCGACATCATTTCGGGCAATTACGAGTGGCGCGCCAACCTCAGCATGCCGGTGGACACCTTCATGCGCGGCACCTGGCTGAGCTGGTGACGCGGCCGGGCCGGTGGACGAAAATGCCCCCGCGCGCCCGGGTCGCCGGATTTGCGGCTTAAAATCCCCGCCATGATGCTCACGGCCTACCCCCATGTCTGACACGCGCGCCCTCGGAGTCCTGCAGCGCGTTTTCGGTTACGAATCCTTCCGCGGCGACCAGCAAGCCATCGTCCAGCAAGTCATCGACGGCGGCGACGCGCTGGTCCTGATGCCCACCGGCGGCGGCAAGTCGCTCTGCTACCAGATCCCGTCCCTGGTGCGCGAAGGCACCGGCATCGTCGTCTCGCCCTTGATCGCGCTGATGCAGGACCAGGTCGACGCGCTGACCGAGCTGGGCGTGCGCGCCGCGTTCCTGAATTCGACCCAGGAATGGCGCGTGGCCCGCGACGTCGAACAGGCCTTCCTGGCCGGCGAGCTGGACCTGCTGTACGTGGCGCCCGAACGCCTGCTGACCGACCGCTGCCTGCAACTGCTGGAACGCGGCAACATCGCCCTGTTCGCCATCGACGAGGCCCACTGCGTGTCGCAATGGGGCCACGATTTCCGGCCGGAGTACCTGGGCCTGTCGATGCTGCACGAGCGCTGGCCCGACGTGCCGCGCATCGCGCTCACCGCCACCGCCACCGCCGAGACCCGTAACGAGATCGCCCAGCGCCTGTCGCTGACCGACGCGCACCACTTCGTCTCCAGCTTCGACCGCCCCAACATCCGCTACCGCATCGTCGAGAAGAACGAGGTGCGCAAGCAGTTGCTGGACATGATCCGCACCGAGCACGAGGGCGAGTCCGGCGTGGTCTACGCGCTGTCGCGGGCGCGGGTCGAGGAGACCGCCGAATTCCTCTGCAACCAGGGCATCGACGCCATGCCCTATCACGCCGGGCTCAGCCCCCAGGTGCGCGCCGCCAACCAGGCGCGCTTCCTGCGCGAGGACGGCGTGGTCATGGTCGCCACCATCGCCTTCGGCATGGGCATCGACAAGCCCGACGTGCGCTTCGTGGCGCACATCGACCTGCCCAAGTCGGTCGAGGGCTACTACCAGGAAACCGGCCGCGCCGGCCGCGACGGCCTGCCCGCCACCGCCTGGCTGGCCTACGGCCTGCAGGACGTGGTGCAGCAGCGCCGCATGATCGACGAATCCCCCGGCGACGACGCCTACCGCCGCCGCCTTGGCCAGCAACTGGACGCCATGCTGGGCCTGTGCGAAACCGTGGAATGCCGCCGCGTGCGGCTGCTGGCGTACTTCGGCCAGCACATCACGGCCTGCGGCAACTGCGACGTCTGCCTCGACCCGCCGCAGGCCTGGGACGGCACGGTGGCGGCGCAGAAGGTGCTGTCCGCCGTGTACCGGCTGTGGAAGGAACGCGGCCAGCGCTACGGCGCCGGCCACATCATTGACATCCTGCGCGGCAAGGTCACCGACCGCACCAAGCAGCACGGCCACGAAACGCTCAGCGTGTTCGGCGTGGGCGAAGACCTCAGCGATACCGCCTGGCGCGGCGTGCTGCGCCAGTTGCTGGCGCAGGGCCTGCTGACCGTCGACAACGAAGGCTACGGCACGCTGGCCCTGACCGAAGGCAGCCGCGCCGTGCTCAAGGGCGAGCGCCAACTGATGCTGCGGCGCGAATCCGAAAAGAAAGCCCGCTCCGGCAAGACCGGCGGCAGCCGCGCCAAGGCCGCCGCGATCGACCTGCCCGCCGAACTGCAACCGGTGTTCGAGGCGCTGCGCGCCTGGCGCGGCGAAGTGGCCAAGAGCCACGGCGTGCCGGCCTACGTCATCTTCCACGACGCCACGCTGCGCGAAATTGCGCTGGCCCAGCCCGACTCGATGGACGCGCTCAGCCACATCAGCGGCGTCGGGGCGCGCAAGCTGGAAGCCTACGGCGAGGAAATCCTGCAGCGGGTGGCGCGGCCGGTGCTGTAAGGCCGGGGTTGGCGCGGCATCCCCGGGAGCAGGGGCGGCCGACGGCGGCGGCGCGGCACAGCGGATGGCATGGCCATCCGCCGTCGCCTCACCCCCGGCGGCATCAAGGCGACGGCGGCGGCAACAGCGGCACGGGCGCGCGCTCCTTGCCGAACACCGAGCGATAGGCCAGGATGTTGAACACCAGCACCACCGGGATCCCCACCACCGCGCCGGCCATCACCAGGCGCATCGAGCCCAGCGCGCCAGCGCCGTCCCACAGCGTCATGTCGTCCAGGATCAGATAGGGGAACAGGCTGTAGGCCAGGCCGCTCAGCATCAGCAGAAACAGCGCCACGCACAGCACGAACGGCAGCCAACTGAAGCGGTCGGCGCGGCCCGGCAGGCGCGCCAGCAGCATTTCGGCGGCAACGAAGCCCGCCAGCATCAGCACCCATACGGTGGCCGCGAGGCTCAGGTGGGCGATGTTGCTCCATTTGTAGAAGATGCCGGCGTTGGCCAGGCCCAGCGTGACGGCGATGGCGACCATGCCGACCGCGGTCCAGCGGATCGCGTGCCGCGCCCAGTTGGCCGCGCGGCGCTGCAGCTCGCCGTCGACCCGCATCACCAGCCACGACGCGCCCAGCAGCACATAGGCGGCCACGGCGCACAGGCCGACGAACAGCGCGAACCAGCCATAGCCGGCGTCGGATTGGTAGCCAGTGGCAATGCGCCCTAGCAGCATGCCCTGCCCAAAGGCGGTCATCAGCGAACCGGCCCAGAAGGCGAAGATCCAGCGCGGCTTGGCCTCGTTGCGGGCGCGGATGCGGAATTCGAAGGAGACGCTGCGCAGCACCACGCCCAGCACCATGAAGGTGAGCGGCCCGTAGAGTTTGCCCAGCACCGCGCCCCAGGCGAATGGAAAGGCGGAAGCGAACAGCCCCATGCCCAACAGCAGCCAGAATTCGTTGGCGTCGCGCCAGGGGCTCAGCAGGCTCATCATGCGGCCGCGTTCCTGCTCGGGCGCGAGCTGCAGCAGGATGCCCACGCCCAGGTCGAAGCCATCCAGCACAACGCCGGCGGCGACCACCACGAACAGCAGGCCCATGAACGCCAACGGCATCCAGAAGGAAGGATCATCGGGGCTGAGCCCCTGCGAGGCGGCGAGCATGGCGATCATGGCGTTCCCCCGCCCAGTTTGCGCACCGGTACCACGCCGTAGCGCGCCGCGTGGAACAGCATGCCGGCGAAGGCGGCCAGCAGCAACGCGTACAGAAGGCCGTACCCGACCAGGCCGTACAGCACGGTGCTGGAAGACATGGGGCCCAGCACCTCGGTCTGGGTGATCGTGCCGTTGACCGCGAAGGGCTGCAGGCCGATGATGGACACCCACCAGGCGGCCACGACGGCGATACCGCCGGAAAACATCATGCCGCACAGCACGCGCTGCCACCATTGCGGGACCACCGCGACATCCATGCCGCGGCGCCAGGTCAACAGAAGCGTGACCCATGACACCGCCAGCATCAGCAGGCCCAGCCCCGCGGCCACCCGTAGCGACCAGAAGGTAAGCGCCACCGGCGGCAGCATGCCGGAATACTTGTCCAGCCCCTGGTAGGTGCCGTCTTCATTGCGGTGCAACCACATGCCGCCAGCGTTGTTCCAGGTCCAGTCGGCCACGTTGACATGGTTGCGGGCGTCCGGCCAGCCGAACAGCACCAGGCGCGGCTCGGCGCCGCTTTCCCAGTAGCCGGCGGCGGCGGCGGCCTTGGCGGGCTGGTACTGCGCCACCATCTGGCCGGCGCCCGAGGCCACCGGCAATTGCAGCACGGAAGCCAGCGCGGCGATCGCCAGGCCGGTCTTGAAGGTGCAGCGCTCGCCGTCGTCCAGCGGACGGCGCAGCGCCTGCAGCGCGGTCACGCCCATCATCAGGAAGGCGGCCGCCAGGGCCGAGCCCACCACCACCACGGCCATGCGCCAGCCGACCGAGGGGTTCAGCACCACCGCCACCCAGTCGTAGACCTGGTAGCGGCCATCGACCAGCACGGCGCCGTCCGGCGTCTGCATCCACGATTGCAGCGCCAGCACCCAGAACAGCGCCACCAGTTGCCCCACGGCCACCATCAGCACCGCCAGGGTGTGGGCGCCGTCGGACACGCGGCGCTGGCCGAACAGCATGACGCCCAGGAAACACGACTTGAGGATGAAGACCGACAGGATGCCGTAGCCCAGCAGCGGACCGGCGACGTTGCCGATCTTGTCCATCAGGCCGGCCCACAGGCTGCCGAGCTGGATCAGCACGGGCACGCAGGCGGCCAGTGTCAGCACGAAGGACAGGGCGAAAATGCGCACCCAGAAGCGGTAGGCGGCGGTCCAGCCGCCCTGCCCCGAGACGCGGGCGCGTATCTTGAAAAACAGCAGGACCCACGCAAGCGCCAGGGCCACGGCCAGGAACAGCGCCAGGAAGCTCAGGCTGGCCACGAATTGCGCGCGGGCCAGGGAAAGGGTGGAGATATCCATGATGGCCCGTAGTGTAGAGCCAGTTACACGACAATGGGGGCCAGTTTGAAACCGCTTGCAGCGAGCCAAAAATGGCTTGTCCCGGGAACGTGGCAAAATTGACGCTTTGTCGCTGCTTTTTCCTATTCTTTCAAGAATGACCTCCGCCACGACGCCGACCCCCGCCGCATCCAATTTCCTGCTCAACATCGTCGAAGACGACCTGCAAGCCAACCGCTTCCAGGGCAAGCGTTGGGCGGGCAAGCCTGGGCCGGCCTCCGTGCAGCAGCAGGGCGAACCCGATCCGGCGAAGATCCGCACCCGTTTTCCGCCGGAGCCGAACGGCTATCTGCACATCGGCCACGCCAAGAGCATCTGCGTGAACTTCGGCCTCGCCCGCGACTTCGGCGGCGTCTGTCACCTGCGCTTTGACGACACCAATCCCGAGAAGGAAGACCAGGAGTACGTCGACGCCATCATCGAGGCCGTGCACTGGCTGGGCTTCGACTGGAAGGCCGACGGCCGCGACAACCTGTATTTCGCCAGCGACTACTTCGGCTATATGTATGAGTTCGCCGAGGCGCTGGTCGAGGCCGGCCACGCCTACGTCGACGAACAGAGCCCCGACGAGATCCGCGCCAACCGCGGCACCCTGACCGAACCCGGCGTCGACTCGCCCTGGCGCAACCGCTCGGCCGCCGAGTCGATCACGCTGCTGCGCGAGATGCGCGACGGCAAGCATCCGGACGGCAGCCTGGTACTGCGCGCCAAGATCAACATGGCGTCGCCCAACATCAACCTGCGCGACCCGGTCATGTACCGCGTGCGCCACGCCACTCACCACCGCACGGGCAACCAGTGGTGCATCTACCCGATGTACAGTTGGGCGCATCCGGTGGAGGATGCGCTGGAAGGCATCACCCACAGCGTCTGCACGCTGGAGTTCGAGGACCAGCGCCCGTTCTATGACTGGATCCTGGAACGCCTGGCCGAACTGGGCAAGCTGGCCCGGCCGCTGCCGCACCAATATGAGTTCTCCCGCCTGAACCTGAGCTACGTGGTCACCAGCAAGCGCAAGCTGCTGCAACTGGTGCGCGAAGGCCACGTGGATGGCTGGGACGATCCCCGCATGCCGACCATTTTCGGCCTGCGCCGCCGCGGCTACACGCCGGCCTCGATCCGCCTGTTCTGCGACCGCACGGCAGTGTCGAAGTCGGATTCGCGCATCGACTACAGCCTGCTGGAGCAGGCCGTGCGCGACGACCTGGACCCGATCGCGCCGCGCTCGGTGGCGGTGCTGGATCCGCTCAAGCTGGTCATCACCAATTACCCGGAAGGCCAGACCGAGATCTGCACGGCGCCGCGCAATCCGCACGATCCGGAGGCCGGACTGCGCGAGTTCCCCCTGTCGCGCGAACTGTGGATCGAGCGCGATGACTTCCGCGAGGAAGCGCCGAAGAAGTATTTCCGCCTGTTCCCGGGCAACCTCGTGCGCCTGAAGTATGGCTATGTGGTGCGCTGCACGGGTTTCACCAAGAACGAGGCCGGCGAAGTGGTCGAGGTGCAGGCCGAGTACCTGCCGGAGACGCGCAGCGGCACGCCGGGGGCGGACAGCGTCAAGGTCAAGGGCAATATCACCTGGGTCAGCGCGGCGCATGCGGTGCCGGCGCAGATCCACCTGTACGACCGCCTGTTCGCGGATCCGCGGCCGGACGGCGGCGACAAGGATTTCCTGGCCTGCCTGAATCCGAATTCGAAGGAGACGGTGACGGCGTGGCTGGAGCCGGGCACGGTGGCGGCGCCGGGGGCGACGTGGCAGTTCGAGCGGCTGGGGTATTTCACGGCTGACTTGAAGGAGTCGACGGTGGAGAAGCCTGTGCTGAATCGGGTGGTGACGTTGCGGGATTCTTGGGCGCAGGGGTGAGCGGGATTTGCCTTTTTGCGTTGTGCATTGAAAGAAGCGCCTTCGGGCGCTTTTTTTTATGGCCAGTTGGGAGGGTTCTTCGTAGGCCGCGCCTCGCGCGGCGGGTCGGGGGCGGGCGCGCCCACGATTGCGGTCCGGAGCGTTCGCTCCGGACTGCCCCTTCGTCATCCTCGTCGTCGCCTTCGGCGACTCCTTCGGATTCCCTCGGGCGCATCGAGGTTGCGCCCGCCCCCGACCCGCCGCGCGAGGCGCTACCGGTGTGGAGACATGGAGTGCTGCTGAACCTTGGGGTTCTGGAGAGGGTTGCGGGGCCCGCCAAAATCGGCCGCGCGGGCGGCCGGTTTTGGCATACGTGGGGTCTGGCGTCGGGGCGATGGGCGCTGCGCGGAGGGGGGGGTGGAGGTTGTTTGGGGCGCTGGGGCGCCCCACCTTCTATCAGTCCAGCGCGATCTCAGTCCAGTTTGATGTTGGCGGCCTTTACTACGTCGGCCCACTTGGCGGTTTCGCTTTTCATGTAGGCCTCGAAGTCGGCGGGGGTGCCGCCCAGGGGTTGGCTGCCTTCGTCTTCCAGGCGCTTGATGACGGCGGGTTCCTTGAGGACGGCCTGCATGCGGGCGTTGAGCTGGTTGACCATGTCGGCGGACATGCCGGCGGGGCCGACCAGGCCGGTCCAGGCGGACGCTTCGAAGCCGGGGTAGCCGGATTCGGCCACGGTGGGGACGTCGGGCAAGGCGGCCAGGCGGGCGTTGGAGGTGACGGCCAGGGCGCGCAGCTTGTTGGCGGCGAGCAGGGGGAAGGCGGTCTGCGGGGTGATGAAGTAGAGGTCGGTCTGGCCGCCGACCAGGTCGGTGACGGCGGGGCCGGCGCCCTTGTAGGGGACGTGCAGGAACTCGACGCCGGCGCGACGCGCGAGCATGACGCCGGACATGTGGCCGATGGTGCCGTTGCCGGCGGAGGCCAGACGCAGCGAGGCGGCGGGTTTTTTCCTGGCGTCATCGACGAGGTCGGCCAGGGTCTTGTAGGGCGAGTCGGCGCGCACCACCAGGACCACCGGCTGGGCCGCCACCAGGCCGACCAGGGTGAAGTCCTTCTTCGGGTCGAAGGGCATCTTCGGGTACAGCGCAGGGTTGATCGCGAGGTTGGCGGCCTGGCCCATGCCGACGGTGTAGCCGTCGGGCTGGGCGCGGGCCACGTAGTCCATGCCGATGTTGCCGGTGGCGCCGGGCTTGTTCTGCACCACCAGGTTCCAGCCGGTGGCCACGCCCAGGCGCTCGGCCAGCAGGCGGCTGACGACGTCGGTGCCGCCGCCCGGCGGCATCGGCACGACCAGGTTGATGGGGCGTTCAGGATAGGCGGCGATGGCGGGCGCGGCGCCGGCCAGGGTGGCGACGGCGATCGCGGCCGCGGCCAGGCGGCGCGGCATGAGGCGCGAAAGGACTTGCATGAGGTTGTCTCCAGATGGGATGCGTAGCGGAACGGCCGGGGCCGGCCGGGTCAGTTCACGGGCCCGACGACGCCCGCTTCGGTCAGGGCCGCGATCTGCGTCGCGCTCAGCCCCAGGGCTTCCAGCAATTGGGCGCCATGCGCGCCCAATGCCGGGGGATCGATACGTACGCCGGGGCGGCGGCCGCCCAGCGTGATGGGCAGCAGCGGCACCTTGGCATGCGCGTTGGCCGCGCCGCTGCCCGCACCGCTGCCCGCACCGTCTTGCGGCAGGGCGATTTCGGCCAGGCCGCCGGTGGCGGCCAGGTGCGGATCGGCGAACAGGTCCTGCGGCTTGGCGATGGGCGCGTAAGGCAGGCCGTGCGCCTCGAAGCGGGCGGCGATGGCGGCGGCCGGCTCGGACGCCAGGCGTTCGCGCAGGATCGGCATGAGCCAGGCGCGGGCCTCGACCCGGTCGTTGTTGCCCGCCAGGCGCGCGTCGGCGGCCAGGTCGGCAAAGCCGAAGGCGTCGCAGAACAGTTTCCACTGGGTATCGGACACCACGGCCAGGAAGATCTGCTCGCCGTCCTTGACGGTGAAGACGTCGTACACCGCCCATGCGGAGATGCGGCTGGGCATGGGCGCGGCCGGCTTGCCGGTGACGGCATACTGCATCATGTGGTGGCCGACCAGGAACACGTTGTTCTCGAACAGCGCGCTCTGCACTTCCTGGCCGCGGCCGGTGCGCTGGCGCTCGAGCAGCGCGGCCATGGCGCCCATGGCGCCGAACATGCCGCCCATGATGTCGTTGACGGCCGCGCCCGCCCGCAAGGGGCGTCCTTCGGGGCCGGTCATGTAGGCCAGGCCGCCCATCATCTGCACCACCTCGTCGAGCGCGGTGCGGTGCTGGTAGGGACCGGGCAGGAAGCCCTTGTGCGAGACGTAGATCAGGCGCTCGTTCAGCTTCGACAGCGTGGCGTAGTCCAGCCCCAGCCGGGCCATGGTGCCGGCCTTGAAGTTCTCGCTGACGATGTCGGCGGTGGCGATCAGCTTGAGCACCAGTTCGATACCTCGCGGATCCTGCAGATTGACTGGCAGGCTCTTCTTGTTGCGGTTGAACATGGTGAAGAAACCCGCGCCCGAGCCTTTCAGGCGGCGCGTGTTGTCGCCCTGCACCGGCTCGATCTTGATGACCTCGGCACCCAGGTCGGCCAGCATCATGCCGCAGGTGGGACCCATCACCATGTGGGTGAATTCGACCACCCGCACGCCTGTCAGCGGCAGCGCCGGTTCGTCCCTGGCTGGATGTGCGTCATGCGCCCTCATGCGGCCTCCCGCGCGTAGGTGAATCCTTTCGGCAGGCCCGCGTCGGGCACATGACCGTACAAGGGTTCGCCCGGCAGCCCGTCGCGCAGCGCGGCGCGGGCCGCCATCAGCGCGTCGACGTCGATGCCGGTATCCAGCCCCATCGACTCCAGCAGGAACACCAGGTCCTCGGTGACGATGTTGCCGGTGGCGCCGGGCGCGTAGGGGCAGCCGCCCAGGCCGCCCTGGCTGGCGTCGAAGGTGTCGACGCCGGCTTCCAGCGCCGCCACCACGTTGGCCAGCCCCTGGCCGCGGGTGTTGTGGAAATGGGCGCCGCCGGCGCGCGCGCCGAGCTCGGCGCGCAGCGCCCTGAACAAGCGACGCACCTGCGCCGGATTAGCGTAGCCGGTGGTGTCCGACAGCCCGACCTCGTCAACGCCTAACTGCGCCATGGCCACCGCCATGCGCAGCGTGTCGGCTTCCGGCACCCGGCCGGCCAGGGTGCAGCCGAAGGCGGTGGACAGCCCCGCCTCCAGCGTCACGCCAGGAAAGCGGGCATCGCGCAGCGCCACCACCGCCGCGACTTCGTCACGCATCTGCCCGTGTGTCTTGCGCACGTTGGCCAGGGAGTGGGCCTCGCTCACCGACACCGGCAGCGTGACCTTGGCCGCGCCGGCCTCGAAGGCGGCCTGCGCGCCGCGCAGGTTGGGGGCCAGCGCCGCGACGTGCAGGCCGGGCAGTTCGCGCGCGCCCGCCACCACTTCGGCGGCATCGGCCATCTGCGGCAGCAGCTTGGGCGGCACGAACGAGCAGACCTCGATTTCGCGCAGGCCGGCCGCCGCCAGCGCGCCGATCCAGCGCAGCTTGGCGGGCGTGGGCATGACGGCGGCGATGCTCTGCAACCCATCCCGGGGGCCGACCTCGCTGACTAGAATCTGGGGCATTGACTTTCTCCTTATCGTTCTATAAGATAGAACGTCGTTCTATAAATTATTCCCCATCCGGATTCCGGGTGTCAACCCTGCCTGCCCGAAAGGCCGTTTCGCCATGCCGAGAAAAGCCAGCCAGCCCTCCCTCGCCGACCAGCACGCCGCGCCCGGCGGCGCCGCCGCGGTCGATCGCGCGCTGTCGGTGCTGTCCGCCTTCCGCGCGGGCGACGCCTCGCTATCGCTGGCGGAACTGGCCGAACGCACCCAGCTCTACAAGAGCACCGTGCTGCGCCTGCTGGCCTCGCTGGAACATGGCCGCCTGGTGCAGCGCACGGCGGATGGCCAATACGCACTGGGCGCGGAGATCGCGCGGCTGCACGCCGTGTATGCGGCGTCGTTCTCGCTGGAAGGGGTGGTGATGCCGGTGCTGCGGGAACTGACCCGCGTGACCCGCGAAAGCGCCGCGTTCCACGTGCGCCAGGGCGACCATCGCCTGTGCCTGTATCGGGTGGATTCGCCGCAGCCGGTGCGCGACCACATCAAGGCCGGCGACCTGCTGCCGCTGGAACGGGGCGCGGGCGGACGCGTGCTGATGGCCTTCGCCGGCGCGGCCGGCGAGCCGTACGAGAACATCCGCCACAGCGGCGTGGTCGTGCTGGAGGGCGACCGCATGCCCGAGTTGTCCGGCATCTCGGCGCCGGTCTTCAATGAAACGGGCGCCCTGGCCGGCGCCGTCACGCTGACCATGCCGACGCCTCGGCTGCAACGCGAGCATGCTGCGCTGGTGGTGGCCGCCGCCGCCGAAGCCACCCGCAACCTGGGGGGTTTTTACCCTTGGCCGACCGATTGAACGGGGCCTGGGCGGGTTATCATGCCCGACATTCCGCAGACGGTTGCGCGCGCCCCTTCCCGGCGCCCCGAGCCGCCAGCCCCAACCAAGATGAACACTGAATCCCTAGCCCTGGACTTCAAGAGCGCCACCCTGTATGCGATCCGGGTGGTCCTGCACAGTGCCGACCCCGAACGCCTGAACGCCGCGCTGGCCAAGCGCATGGCCGACGCCGGCAGCTTCTTCGAGAATGAGCCCGTGGTGATCGACGCCAGCCGCGTCGAGGACGCCATCGACTGGGCCGCGCTGGTCGCCGCCTTGCGCGGGCACAACCTGCCCCCTATCGGCGTGGTGGCCGAAGGCGCCAACCTGGCCGCGGCCCGCGCCGCCGGCCTGACGCCGGTGGAGCTGTCGACCCCGGCCGCGCGTCCGGCACAGGTGATCGACACCGCGCCGCCCAACGACGTCGCCACGCCGGTACCGTCGGTGCCGGCCGCCGCCGTCGAGATCGCGCCCGCCCCCACGCCCGCCGCCGAAGCGCCGGCCGATAAGGCAACGGAAAAGGCAACCGAAAAGACGGCCGATCAATCCGCGGACAAGACTGCCGGCAAACCCGCCGCCGAGCCGCTGCCCGAGCGCGCCGCCGCCAGCACCACGTCGGCGCCGAGCCCGACGCCGGCCGCGCCGCAATCGTCGTCGGCGCTGGTCATCACCCGGCCGCTGCGTTCCGGCCAGCGCGTCTACGCGCGCCATACCGACCTGGTCGTGATCGGCATGGTCAGCCAGGGCGCCGAGGTCATCGCCGATGGCAACGTGCATGTGTACGGACCGCTGCGCGGCAAGGCCATGGCCGGCGCGCGCGGCGACACGTCGGCACGCATCTTCACCACGCACCTGGATGCCGAGTTGCTGGCCGTGGCCGGCGTGTACCGCGTGGTCGAAGACAAGCTCGACCGCTCGCTGCACAACCAGCCCGCGCTGGTACGGCTGGATGGCGACACCCTGCGCATTGAGGCCCTGAAAGCCTGAGATGCCCTGCCCGGGATCCATGCCGGCCGGACTGGCGCAAGACCGCGCCAGCGCGAAACGGTCCTGCAACGCAATACTCTGTCAGTCTCGAACGGGCAGTGCCCGTTCAACACATTCTGTAAGAAGCCTTACACGGGCTTTTTGCTTTACGATAACGCGATTTATTCGAACATAAGGGTTTGATCGTCATGACACGCATTGTTGTGGTGACTTCCGGCAAAGGCGGCGTGGGTAAAACCACGACGAGCGCCAGTTTTTCCGCGGGCCTCGCGATGCGGGGCCACAAGACCGCTGTCATCGACTTCGACGTCGGCCTGCGCAACCTCGACCTCATCATGGGCTGCGAGCGTCGCGTGGTGTATGACTTCGTCAATGTGATCCAGGGCGAAGCCACGCTGAACCAGGCGCTGATCAAGGACAAGCAGCTTGAAAACCTGTTCATCCTGCCCGCCTCGCAGACGCGCGACAAGGACGCGCTGACGCAGGAAGGCGTGGAAAAGGTCATCAACGACCTGAAGGAAATGGGCTTCGACTACATCGTCTGCGATTCGCCCGCCGGCATCGAGACGGGCGCGCTGATGGCGGCCTATTTCGCCGACGACGCGCTGGTCGTGACCAACCCCGAAGTCTCGTCGGTGCGCGACTCCGACCGCATCCTGGGCATCCTGGCGGCCAAGTCCAAGCGCGCCGTCGAGGGCGGCGAGCCGGTCAAGGAATTCCTGCTGCTCACGCGCTACAACCCCAAGCGCGTGGTCGACGGCGAAATGCTGTCGCTGGGCGACATCGAGGACATCCTGCGCATCAAGCTGATCGGCGTCATCCCCGAGTCCGAAGCCGTGCTGCAGGCCTCGAACCAGGGCCTGCCCGCCATCCACCTGAAAGATACCGACGTGTCCGAGGCCTACAAGGACGTCGTGGCCCGCTACCTGGGCGAAGACAAGGCCCTGCGCTTTACCGACTACGAAAAGCCGGGTTTCCTGAAACGCCTGTTCGGAGGCAAGTAAGCAATGTCCTTCCTGTCGTTTCTGCTTGGTCAAAAGAAAACATCCGCTTCCGTCGCCAAGGAACGGTTGCAGATCATCCTGGCCCACGAGCGGGGCCGTGGCGATTCGCCCGACTACCTGCCGCAGTTGCAGCAGGAACTGATCGCCGTGATCTCGAAATACGTGAAAATCAACCCCGAGGACATCAAGGTGCACCTGGAACGCCAGGACACCCTCGAAGTGCTCGAGGTCAAGATCGAGATGCCGCAAAGCGAGTCCTGACGCGTTCTCCGCGCGCCGCTGGCCGGCGCCGGATGCGCGCGCAACGCACGCAAAAAAACGCCCGGCGATGCCGGGCGTTTTTGCGTGTGGGCGCGGCACGCCAGCCGACGCTGGCGACTGCCTCGTCCGCGGCTTAGTGCTTGCCCACCTGATCGCCGATGACGCCACCGATGGCGGCGCCACCCACCGTGCCGAGAATGCCGCCGTTGGTGATGACGGCACCCGCCACACCGCCGAGCGCCGCACCGCCCACCGTGCTTTTCTGGCGATGGCTCATGCTGTCCCACGACGAGCAACCCGCCATGGCCGCGGCCATGGCAACAGCGACACAGATTTTGGAAAGAGATGCGATTTTCATGATGAGGCTCCTATTCTTGTCCCCGGGGTCGCACCAAGATCCAGACGCGAGCGCACGATGCCCCTTGTGGGTTTAGAGCCTTCAGGATCGCAAAATATCCCGCCCCGCGCTGTGAAGTTTGCCCAGGAATTGTGTCAAACGGCGAGGGAATCCTTGCGCTTCCCAGGGACAGTGTTGCTGGAACGGGCCGCTATTTGACCAGACGTAACACGTCGCGGAAGCGTGCATGCTCGCAAGTCTCCATCCACTCGAAAATGGCCATTTCCGACGTGACGATCTCGGCGCCGTGGGCGCGCGCGCGGCGCAGCGCGGCATGATGGTCGGATGGCTTGCGCGAGCCCGCCGCGTCGGCCACCAGCACCGCCTTGTAGCCCAGCTCGGTCAAACCGATGACGGTCTGCAACACGCAGATGTGGGCTTCGCAGCCGGTCACCAGGACCGTCTTGCGCGCCGCCGGCAGCCAGGCCTCGAAGCCACGCTCGCGCGCGGCGGAGAAGTGCATCTTCTGGAACGTGGACTGCACCAGTTCGGCCAGCGGCGCCACCGTGACGCCCAGCATCTTGCTGTGATGTTCCGTCGCGACCACGGGCACATCCAGCAGCCGAGCGGCCCGCGCCAGCTTGGCGTTGGCCGCCAACACCGCGTCGCCGTCGTGGATCACGGGCATCAGGCGGCCCTGCATGTCGACGATGAGCAGCGTGGAATCGGAGGCTTGCAGCAGCATGGGAGGTCTCCTGAGGTTGAAGGCGGTATCGACGATACGGTATGACCATCACGCCAAACCGCTTCATTCAATGATATCTCGGGGGATCAACCGCCAGGCTCAAGGTGTTGGCGAGTGCCCGCAGTCGTTTGTCCCTGGTCCATAGCGCAGCGCCAGGTGTCAGTCGCGTGGACGCCAACAAGTGTAAATCCACATAGCCGATGCCTTTTCCAAACAATTTCTCGCTATGAAGAAAGTGCATGACTTCGTCATGACTCGCACGCACGACTTGAGGCAATAGCGACATCGCGCCCAATACGACATCACGTCGGCCCAACGAACCCAGCGCCAATTCACCCGCGATGAAGGGGTGCATCAATACACTTTCTTCCTCGAGCAAGCGCACCAGATATGGCTCGCCGTCGGATAAATGGTCTATCCAGATGGAAGTGTCAACCAGGATCATTGCAGGTTTCCGTCTGCCGCCGCGGGATAGGCTTCAACTTGGGCGAACTACCACCAAGCTTGGCCAACCGCTTCGCGGCCTCTTTCTGCACGAGCTGGGTCAACGCTCGCGTTACGAGCGCCGATGTCTCCTGGACGCCCGTATAGGTACGGGCCAATTCGAGCAGGTCGTCATCGAGCGTCACAGTCGTGCGCACACTGGCCTCCTTGCAATGATTGGAGCAAAAATTCGCATCAAATGATGAACTTTTTGATTCTATCATCCGAAAAAAAATCCCGGCGCGCAATGGCCGGGATTTTCGGACCGCCTGGCAGGCCGGCTTACTTCAGTGCCTTGTAGCGCAGGCGCTTGGGCTTGGCGCCCTCTTCGCCCAGGCGGCGCTTCTTGTCGGCTTCATATTCCTGGTAGTTGCCGTCGAAGAACACAACTTGCGAATCGCCCTCGAAAGCCAGGATGTGCGTGGCGATACGGTCCAGGAACCAGCGGTCGTGGCTGATGACCATGACGCTGCCGGGGAACTCCAGCAGCGCGTCTTCCAGCGCGCGCAGCGTTTCGACGTCGAGGTCGTTGGACGGTTCGTCCAGCAGCAGCACGTTGCCGCCGGCGATCAGCGTCTTGGCCATGTGCAGGCGGCCGCGTTCACCGCCCGACAGTTGGCCGACCACCTTGTTCTGGTCGCCGCCCTTGAAGTTGAAGCGGCCCAGGTAGGCGCGCGAGGACATCTCGAACTTGCCCACGGTGATCAGGTCGGCGCCGTCGGCGACCGCGTCGAACACGGTCTTCTTGTCTTCGAGCGCGTCGCGCGACTGGTCGACGTAGGCCAGCTTGACGGTCTGGCCGATCTTCACTTCGCCCGAATCCGGTTGCTCGCGGCCCGCGATCATGCGGAACAGCGTCGATTTACCGGCGCCGTTGGCGCCGATGATGCCGACGATGGCGCCAGCCGGAATCTTGAAGCTGAGGTTGTCGATCAACAGACGGTCGCCGTAGGCCTTGCTGACGTTGTTGAACTCGATGACCTCGTTGCCCAGGCGCTCACCCACCGGAATGAAGATTTCCTGGGTCTCGTTGCGCTTCTGGTATTCGTAGGACGACAGTTCCTCGAAGCGGGCCAGGCGCGCCTTGGCCTTGGCCTGGCGGCCCTTCGGGTTCTGGCGCACCCACTCCAGTTCCTTCTTGATGGTCTTCTGGCGGGCCGATTCGGAAGCCTCTTCCTGCTTGAGGCGGTCTTCCTTCTGCTCCAGCCACGAGCTGTAGTTGCCCTTCCAGGGAATGCCGTAGCCGCGGTCCAGTTCGAGGATCCATTCGGCGGCGTTGTCCAGGAAGTAGCGATCGTGGGTCACGCCCACGACGGTGCCCGGGAACTTGTGCAGGAACTGTTCCAGCCATTCGACGCTTTCGGCATCCAGGTGGTTGGTGGGCTCGTCCAGCAGCAGCATGTCGGGCTTGGACAGCAGCAGGCGGCACAGCGCCACGCGGCGCTTTTCACCGCCGGACAGGTTGCCGACGATGGCATCCCAGGGCGGCAGGCGCAGCGCGTCGGCGGCGATTTCCATCTGGTGTTCGATGTCGTCGGCGCCGCTGGAGGCGGCGGCCGCGATGATGGCTTCCAGCTCGGCCTGCTCGGCGGCCAGCGCGTCAAAGTCGGCGTCAGGCTCGGCGTAGGCCGCATAGACCTCGTCCAGGCGCTTCTTGGCGGTGACCACCGCGCCCAGGCCTTCCTCAACCGCCTGGCGCACCGTGTGCTCGGGGTTGAGCTGCGGTTCCTGCGGCAGGTAGCCGATGTTCAGGCCCGGCATGGGGATGGCTTCGCCTTCGATCTCGCGATCCACGCCCGCCATGATCTTCAGCAGCGTCGACTTGCCCGAGCCGTTCAGGCCCAGCACGCCGATCTTGGCGCCAGGAAAAAACGAAAGCGAGATGTCACGCAGGATCTGCCGCTTGGGCGGCACGATCTTGCCGACGCGGTTCATGGTGTAGACGTATTGGGCCATGGGCTCGTATAGGGAAAGAAAGCTGATGAATCGCTGATTGTAGGCCGGAACCCGGACAGGCGTGCGGGCGGGGTCCGCGCGCGGGTGGCAAGGCTATATTTACGGCTTGTGTCCGTTCCATGACGCCTTTCGCGGCGCCCTGCCCACCCCGATGACCGAAGCCGACCTGCTGGCCCGCACCCCGTTTCCCGCCACCCGCGACAGCCTCGCGGCGCAATTGCGCGAGGGCGGCCTGCGCCCCGGCGCCACAGTGCTCGTGCACACCTCGCTGCGCGCCCTGGGCTGGATCGCGGGCGGTCCCGTGGCGCTGATCCAGGCCTTGCTCGATTGCGTCGGTTCCGACGGCCTGGTGGCGATGCCGGCGCACTCCTCCGACCTGACCGATCCCGGGCAATGGCAGGCGCCGCCGGTGCCGGCCGCCTGGCTGGACACCCTGTGCGAGCACATGCCGGCCTACGATCCCGCCATCACCCCCACGCGTGGCATGGGCGCGGTGGCCGAACTGTTCCGCACCTGGCCCGGCGCCGTGCGCAGCCTGCATCCCACCTGCTCGTTCGCGGCCGTCGGCGCCGGCGCCGACGCGCTGACCGCCAACCACCGGCTGGACGACCCGCTGGGCGAAACCTCGCCGCTGGCAAAGCTGCTGCGCGCCGACGCCGAGATCCTGCTGCTGGGCGTCGGCTTTGACGTCTGCACCATGCTGCACCTGGCCGAACAACGCGCCTGGCCGACACGGCCGCGCCAGCCCGAGGCCTCGCCCATCATCGAGCACGGCCGGCGTGTCTGGAAGCGTTATGACCAGCCCGCCTTGCTCGACTCCGACCATTTCCTGCCGGTCGGCCAGTCGTTGATCGACGCCGGACTGGCGCGGCGCTTCGCGCTGGGCGCGGGCCACGGCCTGCACGTGCCGGCCAGGGTGGCGGTGGAACACGCCCTGCGGTACTGGCACGGCAAGCCCGTGCCCGACTGAGGCGCGTGGCGCCCTACGAGGCTGCCCGCGCGCGGCGGGCCCCGGCGAAGGGCGCCCGCATCTGCGCCAGCATCACGCCGGCCAGCGCCATCGCGCCGCCAACGATGTGGAACAGGTGCGGTTTCTCGTCCAGGAACAGCGCCGCGATCGCCACGGTGGCCACCGGCATCAGGTTCAGGAACACGCTGGCGCGGGCCGGCCCCAGGTGGCGCACGCCCTGCATCCACAGGAACGGCGCGAACAGCGACGGGAACAGGCCGGCATACAGCACCAGCGGCAGATTATCGCCATTGAGCGGCGAGGCGGGCGCCATCAGAAAAGCGGGCAACTGGAACAGCACGCCGAACGCCACCTGCACGTACAGCGACACCCATGGCCCGGCCGGCAAACCCCAGCGCCGCAGCAGCACGCCGTACAGCGCGTAGGCCAACGCCGCCACGCCCATCAGCACATCGCCATGGTTCGCGCCCACCGACAACAGGCGCGCCGGATCGCCTTCGCCGATCAGCAACGCCAGCCCCGCCAGCGACAGCAGGCCGCCCAGCAGCGCCATCAGGGAGGGACGCTCGCGCAACACCACGGCGCCGACCGCGATGGTCAGCAACGGAATCATCGCGGTGATGATGCCCATGTTGGTGGCAGTGGTGCTGCCGGCCGCGACGTAGGCCAGGCCCTGGTACAACGCCATGCCCAGGCCGCCCAGCACCGCGAACTTGGGCAGGTACGGCCACAGCGCGCGCCGCTGGCGCCAGGCGGCCGGCAGCGCGAACGGCGTCAGCAGCAGCCCCGCCAGCGCCCAGCGGTAAAAGCCGATGGCGGCCGGCGCGATCACGCCGGCCGCCATCTTGGTCACGATCATGTTGACCGACCAGATCAGCGCCGCCAGCAGCGGGAACAGCAGATAGCGGGCGGGAGTGGGCGAAACATCGGCGCGCGTCATGGGGATAAAACCAAAAGCAGATAACGGCCGGCCAGTGTAGGACCTGTCCGACTCGCTGTATATAATGAAAAACCGACAACCACCAGTGAACTTCGGACATGGACCTCGCCGCCGCCCCGCCCAGCCTTGGCCCGGGCCGCCCCTATCCGCTGGCCTGCCGCATCCTGCACTTCCTGCCGCACTCGCGCATACAGCGCCACAGCTCGCCCTGGGGCGAACTGAATTTCGCCCTGTCCGGCATCATGGAAATCGGCATCGAGGACAGCACCTACCTGTCGCCGCCCCACTACGCCATCTGGATACCGCCGCACGTCTCGCACTGCTGCCAGAACCAGGGGGAAGTGCACTACGCCTGCATCGACATCCCGGCCGCCGCCTGCGCCGACCTGCCCGCCAGGCCTTGCACGCTGGAGATCAGTCCCGTCATGCGCGCCATTCTGGCCGACTTCGAACGGCGCGGCATCGCCTATCCAGATACGCCGGACGACCGGCGCCTGGCGCAAGTGGTCATCGACCAGATCCGCGTCGCCCCGGTCTACGCCAGCTACCTGCCGTCCACGACCGAAC
Organism: Colletotrichum falcatum; assembly: GCA_019425465.1. Taxonomy (NCBI): domain Eukaryota; kingdom Fungi; phylum Ascomycota; class Sordariomycetes; order Glomerellales; family Glomerellaceae; genus Colletotrichum; species Colletotrichum falcatum. The sequence continues at coordinate 89,240 of SWKJ01000237.1, forward strand.
CCGTGCTGGCCCCCATCCTGACCGCCCTGCAGCGCCAGCCCGGCGACAAGCGCGGCGCCGCCTACTGGGCCGCCACCGCCGGCATCACCGAACGCACCCTCCTGCGCCACTGCCAGCAACACCTGGGCATGTCGTTCAACGAGTGGCGCCAACGCTTGCGCGTGGTCAGCGCGCTGGAAATGCTCGACGCCGGCCAGTCAGTACAGGTGGTATCGCGCGAACTCGGCTACAGCACGCCGTCCGCCTTCATCGCCATGTTCCAGCGCCTGACCGGCCAGTCACCCGACAGCGCCCGCAAGCGCGCCCCGGCGGCCGCCTGAAGGCCGCGTAATCCAAGCGCCCGATGCAAGCCGCGCGCGATCGCGAGACAATAGCGTCTGCATTTTCTTCGTAACGCCGTCCCCGCGGCATCATCGCGCCAGGAACCCCCATGTCCGCCTCCGCCACGCCCCCGCCTTCCCTGACCCACTTCAGCGCGACCGAGCTGGACATGCTCGCCAAGACCGCCGACGCCCTCAGCGCCTACCTGGGCAAGCCCGTCCTGGCCGAAGTGGTGCTGGGCGAAGAAGGCACCGAATGGGTCACCTATGGCGTGCCCATTGACGAAAACGCCGAGCCCGACGAAGAACAGACCCACGTCCAGCTCGGCGGCCCCGGCGCCCGCCTGCTCGGCAACCGCGGCGGCCTGCCCCGACCGGCGACGACACCTACGACTGCCTCTACCTCTGGGCCATCCAGATCTCGCTGAACGAAGGCGAACGCTTCATCAAGCTCGACCACGACGGCGAAGAGTCCGCCTGGTCCGACAACCTGGAAGACGTCCTGCCCTTCGCCCTGACCGAGGAACCCCTGCCCGACCCGGATGAGGAAGACGAGGAAGACGACGACGAGGACGAGGACGACGCCCACGACCACGCTCACGACCACAACGATCCGGGTCACCGCCACTGAACCGGAAGGCAGGCGGCAGGCCCCAATGAGCCGCCCGCCACCAAGCAAAAAGGGCTTCCCAAAAGAAGCCCTTTGCCAAAACCACTCTCCCGCGACACCGCCCCGCCAAAAAAGCAGGCGAGCGAGCAAGCCAGCACCACCTCGACGCCCCACCCCTCAGACGCTGCAACGGGCCGCCCGCGCGGCCCCGTTGCAGCTGCCCCGCAAGACCCTCTCCCCCACGACGGTGCCGGCAAACACGCCAAGCACACCAGTCGCCCCAGCACCCGTCATGAGCCGCTGACGCAAGTCTGTCGCGGCGGGCGGCGGGGTGTGCGAGGCGTGTAGATGCGCCCAAGGGAATCCGTAGGGAGCCGAAGGCGGACGAGGATGACGCAGGGGCAGTCCGGAGCGAAGGCTCCGGACCGCAATCGTAGCCCCGCACACCCCGCCGACCGCCGCGACAGACGCCTCAAGAACCCAAACAACCCGCAGGACTAAGACAGCAAAAGATCACCCCGCAATCCGCCCCTCCTCCACCGCATGGCAAGCCACCACCGCCCCCCCGCCATCCGCCCCACCGGCGCCTCCGCCCTGCACCGCTCATTCGCATGCGGACACCGAGGATGAAACGTGCACCCCGACGGCGGATTCAACGGATTCGGCACCTCCCCCGCCACCGCCGTGCGCGGCTTGCCGGCCCCATCGATATCCGGAATCGCCGCCAGCAGCATCCGCGTATACGGATGCCGCGGCCGCGCGAACAGCTCATCGCGCGGCGCCACCTCCACCATCCGCCCCAGGTACATCACCCCGACCCGATCGGCCACGTGATGCACCACCGCCAGATTGTGCGAGATGAACAGATAGGTCAGCCCCAGCTCGCGCTGCAGGTCCTTCATCAGGTTCAGCACCTGCGCCTGCACCGACACATCCAGCGCCGAGGTCGGCTCGTCGCACACCAGGAACTCCGGATTCACCGCCAGCGCCCGCGCGATAGAAATGCGCTGGCGCTGCCCGCCCGAGAACTGGTGCGGATAGCGGCCCTGGTCGGCCGGATCCAGCCCCACCTGACGGAGCAGCTCGCCGACTCGCGCCGTGCGCTCGGCCGGCGTCATCTTCGTGTGCGTCAGCATCGGCTCGGCGATGATGCGGCCGACGCGCCAGCGCGGATTCAGGCTCGCGTACGGATCCTGGAAAATCATCTGCAGCCGCTTGCGCAGCTCGCGCCCGCCCGGCTCCGCCATGCGCGACAGCGGCTGGCCGTCGAAACGGATATCGCCGCGCGTCAGCCCATACAGCCCCACCAGCATGCGCGCCACCGTCGATTTGCCGCAGCCCGACTCGCCCACCAGCGCCAGGGTCTCGCCGCGATTGATCTCGAACGACACGCCATCGACCGCGCGCAGCATCACCCGCGGCTTGCCCGCCAGCTTGCGCTCCAGCCAGGGCGGCGACACATCGAACCATCGCGCCGCGTCCTTCACCTGTACCAACGGAGTGCTCATGGCGTCACCTCGACTTCGCTTTCATGCAACCAACAGGCCGCTCGGGACGTGCCCGCCGGCATCAATTCAGGCCGATCCTGGCCGCAACGCGGCAGGCGCCGCCCGCAACGCGGATTGAAGGCACAGCCCGGCGGAATCGCGTTCAGCCGCGGCATGCTGCCGTCGATCTGCACCAGCCGCTCGGCATGTCCCTGCAGCGACGGGATCGATCCCATCAGCCCCATCGTGTACGGATGGCGCGGCTGGTGGATGACGTCGCGCACGGGGCCGATCTCGGCCACGCGTCCCGCGTACATCACCGCCACCCGGTCCGCCGTTTCCGCGATCACGCCCATGTCGTGCGTGATCAGCATCACCGCCGTGCCCTGCTCGCGGCACAGGCGCTTGAGCAGCTCGATGATCTGCGCCTGGATCGACACGTCCAGCGCCGTGGTCGGCTCGTCCGCCACCACCAGCTTGGGCTCGGCCGCCAGCGCCAGCGCGATCACCACGCGCTGGCGCATGCCGCCCGAGAACTGGTGCGGGTAGTGATCGATGCGCTCGCGCGCCGCCGGGATGCCGGTGGCCGCCAGCAGCTCGACCGCGCGGTTGCGCGCCTGCGACCAGCTCATGTCCAGGTGTGTCACGATGGTCTCGGCCAGTTGCCGGCCGACCGTGTACAGCGGATTCAGGGAGGTCAGCGGGTCCTGGAACACCGCGCCGATCTCGCGGCCGCGCACGCGGCGCATCTGCTCGTCGGGCAGGTTGTCGATGCGCCGGCCCGCCAGCAGGATCTCGCCGCCGGCGATGCGGCCAGGCGGTTCCAGCAGGCCGATGATGGACGCGCCGGTCAGCGACTTGCCGGCGCCCGATTCCCCCACCACGCCCAGGACTTCGCCCGCCTGGATCGAAAAGGACACGTCGTCCAGGGCCAGCAGCGTGCCGCGACGCGTGGGGAACTCCACGCGCAGGTTGCGGACTTCAAGTAATGCGCTCATAGGTATTTCTCAAATTCGTGTTCCACGTACAGCGCCCCCGAGGCCGATGAAATGCCGACGGGGCCATCGGGATGCCGCGGAGCCGGCTTCGCCGGTCCGCCAGCATGCCCCCTTGAGGGGGAAGCGCGCAGCGCTTCGGGGTGGGCCATCACCCTAAGCGCGGGTTGAGTGCGTCGCGCAGCCAGTCGCCCAGCAGGTTGACCGACAACACCAGCAGCACCAGCGCCGCGCCCGGGAAGATGGTGATCCACCATTCGCCGGAAAACAGGAAATCGTTGCCGATGCGGATCAGCGTGCCCAGCGACGGCGCCGTCGGCGGCACCCCCACTCCCAGGAACGACAGCGTCGCCTCGGTGATGATGGCGGTCGCCAGGTGCACGGTGGCCAGCACCAGCACCGGCCCCAGCACGTTGGGCAGCACGTGGCGGAACATGATCACGGGCGAGGCCACGCCGATCACGCGCGCCGCCTGCACGTATTCGCGGTTCTTCTCCACCAGGGTCGAGCCGCGCACCGTGCGCGCGTACTGCGGCCAGCCGGCCAGCGCGATGGCGCCGATCAGCACCGGGAACGCGATGATCTCGTGCAGCTCGCGCGGCACCGCGGCGCGCGCCACGCCGTCGATCAGCAGCGCGATCAGGATCGCCGGGAACGACAACTGCACGTCGGCGATGCGCATGATGAAGGCATCGATGCGCCCGCCCGCGTAGCCCGAGATCAGCCCCAGCACGATGCCGATCAGCATCGACAGCAGCACCGAAGCCAGGCCGATCAGCAGCGACACGCGGGTGCCGTACAGGATCGCCGAATACAGGTCGCGGCCCTGGCTGTCGGTGCCCAGCAGATAGGTCGACTGGCCGTTGGGCGACCAGGCCGGCGGCAGCAGCGCGTCCAGCAGCTCGACCTTGGTCAGGTCGAACGGATTGTGCGGCGCCACCCAGCCGGCCCCGAAAGAGCCGATCAGCAGGGCCGCCAGCAGCACGGTGGCGACGATGGCCACGGGCGCCCGGCGCCAGGCCCAGGCAATGTCGCTGTCCCACCAGCGTTTCAGAACGGCACGCATCAGTGGCCACCTCCGCCGCGGGTCAGCCCGGAGCGCAGGCGGGGGTCCACGACAAAATACAGAAGATCGACGATCAGGTTGATCACCACGAACACCAGCGCGATCAGGCACAGGTACGCGGCCATCACCGGCACGTCGGCGAATTGCACCGCCTGGATGAACAGCAGCCCCATGCCGGGCCACTGGAACACCGTCTCGGTCACGATGGCAAAAGCGATGATGCCGCCCAGTTGCAGTCCGGTGATGGTGATGACGGGCACCATGGTGTTCTTGAGCGCGTGGCCGAAATGGATGGCGCGCCGCTTCAGGCCGCGCGCGCGCGCGAACTTGATGTAATCCGAACGCAGCACCTCCAGCATTTCGGAGCGCACCAGCCGCAGCACCAGCGTCATCTGGAACAGCGACAGCGTGATCGACGGCAGGATCAGGTGCTTCCAGCCATTCGCGGTGAACAGGCCGGAGGTCCACCAGCCCAGCGCCACCGTATCGCCGCGGCCGTAGCTGGGCAGCCAGCCCAGTTGCACCGAGAACACCAGGATCAGCAGGATGCCGATCAGGAAGGTCGGCAACGACACGCCCAGCAGCGAGCCGGCCAGCAGAAGCTGCGACAGCAGGCTGTTGCGCTTGAGCGCGGTGTACACGCCCAGCGGCACGCCCACCACCAGCGCCAGCAGGGCCGCCACCAGGGACAGCTCCAGCGTGGCCGGCAGGCGCGACTTGAGCAGGCTCGAAACGGGTTCGCTCTGGCGCAGCGAAATGCCGAAATTGCCCTGCGCGGCGTTGGCCACGAAGTGGCCGAACTGTACGATGGCGGGCTCGTTCAGCCCCAGGCGCTCACGCAGTTCGATGCGCTCGGCATCGGTGGCGTCCTGCCCCAGCATGATGGTGACAGGGTCGCCGACGTATTGAAAAAGCACGAAGGCCAGCAGCGCGACGGTGAGCATCACCGCTACGGCCTGCAACAGGCGACGCAGTATGAAAGCAAACATAGGCGGGAAAGGCAAAACGGCGAAGCCCCGCGGGGCTTCGCTGTCTGGTTAGCCGGAAGGGCGGGGTCAGTCGACCTTGACCCAGTCGGCAACGAGGCGGTTGTCCGCGCGGTGGATCACCGACACGTTCTTGCGCATGGCCCAGGGAATGACCTGGTCATGCAGCGGGATGTGGCCGAATTCCTGGGCGTGGACTTCCAGCACCTTGCGGATGTCGGCGTCGCGCTTGGCCGCGTCGGTTTCGGTCTTGATGCGGTCGATGATCGCATCCAGTTCCTTGTTGCTGTAGTTGCCCAGGTTGTACATGCCGTCCGCGCCCTCGCCCTTGGTGCGGATCAGGTTCTGCAGCGTGTACATGGCGTCGAACGTCGGCACGCCCCAGCCGAACAGGTAGGCGCTGGTGTCGGAGTTCTGCACCTTGGGGAAGTAGGTCGAACGCGGCATCGCGTTCATGGTCGCCTTCACGCCCACCTTGGCCCACATGCCGACCACCGCCTGGCAGATGGCCTCGTCGTTGATGTAGCGGTTGTTGGGACAGTCGAGCGTGAAGTTCAGCGTGCCGTCATAGCCGGCGTCCTTGAGCAGCGCGCGGGCCTTCTCGGGATCGTACGGCACGCGCTTGTGCAGCGACTCGGCCCAGCCGTGGACCTGCGGCGCGATCATGGTGCCGGTGGGCGCCGACAGGCCGCGCATCACGGCGCGCTTGATCGCGTCGACATCAATGGCGCGGTACAACGCCTCGCGCACGCGGATGTCCTGGAACGGGTTCTTGCCCTTGATGTTGGAATACTGCAGCTCGGGACGCTTCTGGTCCAGGCCCAGGTAGATGGTGCGGTATTCGTTGCCCTCGACCACCTTGGCCGACTGGCGCAGGCGGTCCAGATCCTGAGCGGCCGGATCGAGCACGAAGTCGATCTCGCCGGACAGCAGCGCCGCGGTGCGCGTGGCGTTCTGCTTGATCGGCGTGAACACCACTTCGGTCACGTTGCCGACCTTGCCGGCCTTGTTCCACCAGTCCTTGTTCTCTTCGAACACGGTGCGCACATCGACTTCGCGCGACTTCAGCTTGTACGGGCCGGTGCCGTTGGTGTTGCGCGCGCCGAAGGTCTCTTCCTTGTTGACGAAGTCCTGCGGCTTGGCGATGTTGTTCTTCTCCGACCAGGCCTTGTTCATGATGAACACGTTGGGCAACTGGCGCAGCAGCACCGGGTTGGGCGCGGTGGTCTCGATCTCGACCGTCAGGTCGTCGATCTTGCGCGCTTCCTTGATGCCGGTGGTGTACGCCTTGTAGTTCGAGGTGGGCGCCATGGCGCGATGCACCGAGAACACCACGTCGTCGGCCGTGAAGGCGGCGCCGTCGTGGAACTTGACGCCGGGGCGCAGCTTGAAGCGGTACAGCGTGGGCGAAACCTGCTCCCACTCGGTCGCCAGGCGCGGCACCACCTTGAAGTCCTTGTCGTAGTCCACCAGCGGTTCATAGACGTAGCTGTTGGCGGCAATCGTCATGCCTTCGTTCTGCGAGTGCGGATCGAAGGTGAGGATGTCGCCCTGGGCGGCCCAACGGAAGGTCTTGGCCTGCCCGATCGAGGGCACGGCCACGGCGGCGGCGATCGCGATGGCAATCAAAGTGCGGCGCATAGGTTCAACTCCTGACTGTAGTCTGAATACCGGCGCGATATTGCCTAGCCCCAAGACCCGCGTCAATTAAGGGTTTATGCGTACCGGAGGGGGTTTTCAGAGGGAGAACATATTTAGGGACGTATAAAAATATGACAAAAAAATCGCTGGCCCTGTATATAAACAGCGTTCGGTCGGGCCACCCCATCCCGACACCCCAGACCGGGGGCTCGTTTGCCGCCCTGCCCGCGCGCCGCCCTATTCGTCGGCGTCCAGCGGCAGGTCTAGCGGCACGTGCTCGGCCATCAGGCGGCGCAGCATGTCAATCAGCAGGACCGCCTGATCCTCGCCGAACGGCGCCAGCACCGCCTTCTGGTGCTGCATGGCCTGCTCGCATAGCGCGGCGATCAGATGGCGGCCCTTGGTGGTGATGACCACGCGCGTCTGGCGGCGGTCGGCGCGCACTTCGGTGCGCGTCACCAGCCCTTCGGTTTCCATGCGCTGCACCACCTTGCTCAAGGTCGGTTGCTTGGTGATGGCCAGCACCGCCAGGTCGCCGATGGTTTCGCCAGCGCTGCCTTCCAGGCTGGCGAGCACCCGCCATTCGGTCACCGACAGGCCGGCCGCTTTCACCTGCTGATGAAACTCCGCCGAGATGCGCTGGCTGGCCTGCGCCAGCAGATAGGCCAGGTAGTCATCGACGAACCGCGCACCGCCGTCCTGGGTACCGCCGCCGTGCTTGTCCGACCGCATGTTGTTCCGCTCCCACGCATCAATATTGAATAGGCGACCCGAGGCCGGCAGGCGCATTGCACCACGTTGGCGCGCGCCTGCGCCATGACACGGCGCAATGCTGTTGCGCAGCACAGGGTATACCCCGAATCGCGACCCGTTTTTGCACCATCAAAGCGCGTTTTCACGAGCACTCGGATAGAGAACAACCAGTATATACACCCTTGTTTTCGCGTGATATTTTTTTTATTCCATGAAATTTCATCTTTTTTGTTGACAGCTAAAACGTTGACTCCTAAAGTATTTTTCAGAGCGAAATTTCGTGACATGGGCGTGCTGCGCGGCAGCATGACTTCGGGACCCGGATGCCGGTCCGCGTGGAGGAGTTCGAGATGGCTGAAAGGTCTTTCAAGAAAGAAGTCCAGCAGTTGCGCATCGGCGCGGGCGAAGAATTCCGCGGCGAGGGGATTCTCGCGGTCACCAAGGCGCTGCTGCAATCCGGCGTGGGCTATGTCGCGGGCTACCAGGGCTCGCCCATCTCGCACCTGATGGACGTGCTGGCCGACGCCAACGACATCCTGCAGGAACTCGGCGTGCACTTCGAGGCCAGCGCCTCGGAAGCCACCGCCGCCGCCACGCTGGCCGCCTCGGTCATGTACCCGATCCGCGGCGCGGTCACCTGGAAATCCACCGTCGGCACCAACGTCGCCTCCGACGCGCTGGCCAACCTGGCATCGGGCGGCGTCACCGGCGGCTCGCTCATCATCGTCGGCGAAGACTACGGCGAAGGCTCGTCCATCATGCAGGAACGCTCGCACGCGTTCGCCATGAAGTCGCAGATCTGGCTGCTCGATCCGCGCCCTAACCTGGAAAGCATGGTCAAGGCGGTGGAAGACGGCTTCGCGTTGTCGGAGGCCAGCAAGACGCCGGTGATGCTGCAACTGCGCATCCGCGGCTGCCACGTGCACGGCCGCTTCATCGCCAAGGACAACCAGCGGCCGGCGTTCTCGCTGGCCCAGGCGCTGGAAAGCCCGGCGCGCGACACCAGCCGCATCGTGTTGCCTCCCGCGTCGTTCCTGCACGAGCAGGAAAAGATCAAGGAACGCTGGCCCGCCGCCATCCGCTATATCAAGGAACACAAGCTCAACGAGCACTTCGACGGCGACCAGGACGATATCGGCCTGATCCTGCAGGGCGGCCTGTACAACGGCGTGATCCGCGCCCTGCAACTGCTGGGCCTGGCGGACAACTTCGGCAACAGCCGCATCCCGCTGTATGTGATGAACGTGGCCTACCCCGTGATCGAGGACGAGGTCATCGACTTCTGCCGCGGCAAGCGCGCCGTGCTGCTGCTGGAGGAAGGCCAGCCCGATTATCTGGAGCAGGCCCTGCACGCGGTGCTGCGCAAGGCCGGCGTCGACACGCGCCTTGCCGGCAAGGACGTGCTGCCGATGGCGGGCGAATACACCACCCAGGTGATGCGCGACGGCCTGCGCGCCTTCCTCAAGCGCGAACGCCCCGAATCGCTGCAGACCCATCCGGCCGTGGCCGCCGACGCCGCCGCCGAAGCCACATTGCAGGTCACCGAGATCACGCGGCCCAAGCCCGCGCCGCGTCCGGCCGAACAGCCCATCACCTTCCACAAGCACGTCGCGGAACTGGCCGCTGTGGTGCCGCCGCGCCCGGCCGGCTTCTGTACCGGCTGTCCGGAGCGGCCGATCTTCTCGGCCCTGACGCTGGCGCAGGAAAAGCTGGGCCAGCACCATATTTCCTGCGACATCGGCTGCCACCTGTTCTCGATTTTGCCGCCGTTCAACCTGGGCGCGACCACCATGGGCTACGGCCTGGGCGCATCCAGCGCCGCGGCCTTCAACGTGCCAGCGGCCAAGCGGCCCATCTCGATCATGGGCGACGGCGGCTTCTGGCACAACGGCCTGGCCTCGGGCATCGGCAACGCGGTGTTCAACAAGTACGACGGCGTCATCGTCATCGTCGACAACTTCTACGCCTCGGCCACCGGCGGGCAGGACATCCTGTCCTCGCGCGCCGAGAATCCGGACCGCTCCACCAACAATCCCATCGACCAGGCCGTGCGCGGCGTGGGCGTGAAGTGGGTGCGCACGCTGGACCGTACCTATGACGTGGCCAAGGTGCGCGCCACCATCGAGGAAGCGCTGACCACCGACATCAAGGGCCCCAAGGTCATCATCGCCCAGTCGGAATGCATGCTGAACAAGCAGCGCCGCATCAAGCCGCTGTTCAACCAGGCGGTCAAGGCCGGCAAGCGCGTGGTCAAGGAACGCTTCGGCGTCGACCCCGACGTCTGTACCGGCGACCATGCCTGTATCCGGCTGTCCGGCTGCCCGTCGCTGACGGTCAAGGACAGCGGCGACCCCCTCAAGGAGGATCCGGTCGCCCACGTCGAAAGCAGTTGCGTCGGCTGCGGCAACTGCGGCGAAGTGGCGCACGCCGCCGTGCTATGCCCGTCCTTCTACCGCGCCGACATCGTCCACAACCCCAGCGGCCGCGACCGTTTCCTGGCGCGCCTGCGCCAGGGCGTGATCGGCTACCTGCAGCGCCGCCGCGAAGCGCGCCTGGCCAAATTCGCCCTGTGAGGACCCGCCCCATGAACCCGGTGGCATTGCAGCAAGGCACTCCCATCAAGATCGCCATCCTGGCCATGGGCGGCCAGGGCGGCGGCGTGCTGGCCGACTGGATCGTCGACATGGCCGAGCACGCCGGCTGGTGGGCCCAGACCACCTCGGTGCCGGGCGTGGCGCAGCGTACCGGCGCCACCATCTATTACCTGGAACTGCTGCCCGAGTCGGACGTGGCCCGCGCCGGCCGTCCGCCCGCCCTGGCGCTGATGCCCACGCCGGGCGACGTCGACCTGGTGGTGGCGGCCGAACTGATGGAAGGCGGCCGCGCCATCCAGCGCGGGCTGGTGACGCCCGACCGCAGCGTGCTGATCGCCTCGTCGCACCGCAGCTATGCGGTCAGCGAGAAATCGGCGCCCGGCAACGGCATTGCCGATCCCAACAAGGTGCTGGAGGCCGGCCGCGCGGCGGCCCGCCGCTTCCTCTGCTTCGACCTGCAGGACCTGGCCGACCGCGCCGGCAGCGTCATCAGCGCCAGCCTGTTCGGCGCCGTCGCCGGCAGCGGCGCGCTGCCGTTCTCGCGCGACGACTTCGAGGCCACCGTGCGCCGCGCCGGCGTCGGCGTGGACGCCAGCCTGCGCGCCTTCGCGCTGGGCTTCGAGGCCGCCGACCAGGCGCCCGCGCAACCGGCCGCGATCGATCTGGCGCGCCCGGTGCCCGTCGTGCCCGAGCGCGCCGCCAGCCCGAGAGCGCAAGCCTTGCTCGACCGCATCACCCGCGACTTTCCCGCCTGTGCGCAGCCGATGCTGACGGCCGGCGCGCGCCGCCAGATCGAATTCCAGGACCTGGCATACGCCGAGGACTACCTGGCCCGCATGGCCGCGATCCGCGAACTGGACGCGCGCCACGGTGGCGAATCGAAACAGTGGGCGCTGACGTGTGCCGCCGCGCGCTACCTGGCCACCGCCATGGCCTATGACGACGTGATCCGCGTGGCCGACCTGAAGACGCGCGGCAGCCGCTTCGAGCGGGTGCGCGCCGAAGTCGGCGCCAAACCGGATCAGCTGGTCTACACCACCGAATTCATGCACCCGCGGCTGGAAGAGATCTGCGGCACGTTGCCGGCCGGGCTGGGCCGCTGGCTGGAACGGTCGAAAGCCTTCGGCGGCTTCGTCGAACGCCGCCTGGGCAAGGGCCGCCGCATGCAGAGCGGCACGCTGGGCGGCTTCCTGATGCTGTACACGCTGGCCGGCATGCGGCGCTTCCGCCGCCGCACGCTGCGCCACCAGATCGAATCCGAGGGCCTGACCCAATGGCTCGACCTGATCGCCAGCCTGGCGCCGCGCGACTACGACCTGGCCGTCGAGACCGTCAACTGCCGCCGCCTGGTCAAGGGCTACAGCGACACCCACGCGCGCGGCGGCGGCAAGTACCGCCAATTGATCGCGGCGGCCGCCCAACTGGCGGGCCGGCCCGATGCCGCGGCTTCGCTGCGCGCCTTGCGCCAGGCCGCGCTGGCCGACGAGAAATGCGGCCCCATGGAACGCCAACTGGCCGAGAAACTGGCCGCCTGACATCGAGATAGAGACGAACGCCGTGCAAACCCTGAAACTCATCGTCCGTGAAGTCCGCCAGGAATCGCCGCTGATCCGCTCGCTGCGCCTGGCGCGCGAAGACGGCGGCGCCCTGCCCGCCTTCGGCCCCGGCGCCCACCTTAAGGTCAGCGTGCCGGGCCTGCGCGAACGGCGCTGCTACTCGCTGGTGCAACTGACGCCGGAAGCCGGCCGCTTCGCCGAACCCGTCGAATACCGCCTGGGCGTGCGGCTGGAAGAAGCCAGCGCGGGCGGCTCGCGCCACATGCATGGCCTGGCGGTGGGCGACACGCTCAGCGTCGAAGGGCCGAAGAACGATTTCCCGCTGCACGAGGGTCCGGCTGGCGACGAACCGGTGGTGTTGATCGCCGGCGGCATCGGCATCACGCCGGTGGCGTCGATGGCCGCGGCGCTCAAGTCCGCCGGCCGCGCCTTTGAACTGCACTACAGCGGCCGCAGCCGCGACCAGCTGGCGTTTTTGCCGGAACTCCAGGCGCTGGCTGGCGACGCGCTGGTGCCCCATGCCGACGACGACGCTTCCTGCCGCTTCGACCTGAAGGCGTTGCTGGACGCCGCCAACCCGCGCCAGCACCTGTACGTCTGCGGCCCCAAGGGCCTGATCGACGCCGTCATCCAGGAAGCGCGCGCCCGCCACTGGCCCGACGCCCACATCCATTTCGAGCTGTTCGCGACCGCCGCGCCGCAGGCCGGCGACCAGCCCTTCGAGGTCGAGCTGCGCCAGTCCGGCCGGGTGCTGACGATTCCCGCCGACAAGACCATCGTCGACGTCATGGAAGAAGAAGGCTGCGACCCGATGTACGACTGCAAGCGCGGCGAATGCGGCGTGTGCCAGGCTACCGTGCTGGAGGGCGAGCCGGACCACCGCGACTACTACCTGTCGGATACCGAGAAAGCCAGCGGCAAGATCATCCAGATCTGCATCTCGCGCGCCAAGTCGGCGCGCCTGGTGCTGGACCTGTAGGGCCGGGCGCGACAAGAGGAGACTCCCATGGCCAAATACCGCGACAACCCCGACGCCATCCGCGCCCTGCTGCGCGAGACCGAGGTGCACAAGGACCTGTTCATCGACGATGAATTGTTCGACCTGGAGATGGAACGGCTGTACGCCAACACCTGGGTCTACGTCGGCCACGACAGCCAGGTGCCCAACCCCGGCGACTACATCACCACCACCGTCGGCAACCAGCCGGTGGTGATGGTGCGCCACAGCGACCGTTCGGTGCGCGTGCTGCACAACCGCTGCCCGCACAAGGGCACCATGGTGGCGGGCGACGCCTGCGGCAACACCGGCAAGTTCTTCCGCTGCCCGTACCACGCCTGGACCTTCAAGACCGACGGCAGCCTGCTGTCGATCCCGCTGAAAAAAGGCTATGAAAACACCGGCCTGGAGCAGTGCGAGGCCAGCCAGGGCATGGCGGCGGTGAAAGACGTGCGCAACCACCGCGGCTTCGTGTTCTGCCGCCTGAATCCCAACGGCCAGTCGTTCGAGGACTTCTTCGGCGACGCGCTGTCGACGCTGGACAACATGGTCGACCGCTCGCCCGAGGGCCGGCTGGAAGTGGCCGGCGGCGTGCTGCGCTACATGCACCGCTGCAACTGGAAGATGCTGGTCGACAACCAGACCGACACCTGCCATCCGATGGTGGCGCACGAGTCGTCGGCCGGCACCGCGGTCAAGGTCTGGGAACAAGCCCCGGCCGGCACGCCCAAGCCGATGGCGGTGGAACTGTTCGCGCCATTCATCTCGCCCTACGAGTTCTTCGAGAACATGGGCATCCGCGTCTGGGAAAACGGCCACGGACACACCGGCGTGTCCGATTCGATCCACGCTGCCTATTCGGGCATTCCGGGTTACTGGGAGTCGATGGTCGCCGCCTATGGCGAGGAACGCGCCCGCCAGATCCTGGGCGACGTGCGCCACAACACCGTGTACTTCCCCAACATCATGGTCAAGGGCCCGATCCAGACCCTGCGCGTGTTCAAGCCGATCGCCGCCGACCGCACCCTGGTGGAGTCGTGGACCTTCCGCCTGGTCGGCGCGCCCGACCTGCTGCTGGAACGCACTCTCATGTACAACCGCCTGATCAACGCGCCCACCTCGGTGGTCGGCCACGACGACCTGGAGATGTACGAGCGCGCGCAGGATGGCCTGCAATCGCGCGCCCGCGACTGGGTCAACGTCGGCCGCCTGTACGACCCCGCCGAAATCGGCCAGAAGAACGTCACCACCAACGGCACCAACGAATGGCAGATGCGCAACCAATACCGCGCATGGGGCCGCTACATGACGGAGCAGGCATGAGCTTGAGCGACCGCGACCTGATCGATTTCGTCTACGCCGAGGCGCGCCTGCTCGACGAGTTGCGCTTCGAGGACTGGCTGGATCTGTACACCGAGGACGGCCATTACTGGATGCCGCTGGCCCACGGCCAGACCGACGCCCGCCTGCACGCCTCGCTCATGTACGAGGACAAGCTGCTGCTGCGCGTGCGGGTCGAACGCCTGGCCGGCCAGCGCACCTTCTCGCAGCAGCCCAAGAGCCGCTGCCATCATCTGCTGCAGGCGCCCACGGTCGAACACGACCATCCCGATTCGGCGCCGGACCAGGGCCGCCACGTGGTGCGCACCGCCTTCCATTACGTCGAGACGCGGCAGGACGCGCAGACGCTGTACGCCGGCTGGGCCACGCATCACCTGGTCGAGCAGGACGGCGCGCTGCGTATCCGCCTCAAGCGCGTCGACCTGGTGAACTGCGACGCCGCGTTCGGCAACATCCAATTGTTCATGTAGGAGCGGCTTGTGAGCACCACCGTCCACCAGGCTTTCCTGGACACCGCGGCCCGCCACGGCGCCCGGCCCTTCCTGTGCATCCTGCCGGAAACCGCCGGCATCTACGGCATCGGCGCCGGCGAACTGGGCTATGCGCAGGCTGCCGCCGCCATCGAGACGCTGCGCGCGGCCTATGCCCGCGCCGGCTACGGCCACGGCCACCGCGCCGGCCTGCTGCTGGAAAACCGTCCCGCCTTCTTCCTGCACTGGTTCGCGCTGAACGCGCTGGGCGTGTCGGTGGTGCCGATCAATCCCGACCTGCGCGCGGCCGAACTGGAGTACCTGACCGGCCATTCCGAAATCGCGCTGGCGGTGGCCCTGCCCGAGCGCCACGCCGACCTGCTGGCCGCCGCCGAGCGCGCCGGCCGGCCGCTGCGCGTGATGGGGCCGGACGACGCCCCGCCCGCCGCGCCCTTCCCCGCGCCGCTGGCGGGCGAGCCGGATGAACTGACCGAGTGCGCGCTGCTGTACACGTCCGGCACGACCGGCCGTCCCAAGGGCTGCATCCTGCCGAACCGCTATTTCCTGCACGCGGGCGGCTGGTACGCGCGCATCGGGGGCCTGGCCGAGCTGCGCCCCGGCGAGGAGCGCATGCTGACGCCGCTGCCGCTGGTGCACATGAACGCCATGGCCTATTCCGCCATGGCCATGGTGCTGACCGGCGGCTGCCTGATCCCGCTGGACCGCTTCCACCCCAAGACCTGGTGGGACAGCGTGCGCGAATCCGGCGCCACCGTGCTGCACTACCTGGGCGTGATGCCGGCGATCCTGATGAAGGCCGAACCGTCGGCGCGGGACAGGCAGCCAGCCATCCGATTCGGTTTCGGCGCGGGCGTCGACCGCAAGCTGCACCAGCCCTTTGAGGAACGCTTCGGTTTTCCGCTGCTGGAAGCCTGGGCCATGACCGAAACCGGCGCCGGGGCCGTCATCATCGCCAACCAGGAGCCGCGCCACATCGGCAGCAGTTGCTTCGGCCGCGAAGAGGACGACATAGAGGTGCGCATCGTCGCCGACCACGGCGGCGAGGCCGCGGCCGGCGAGCCGGGCGAGCTGCTGGTGCGCCATGCCGGCGAGGACCCGCGCTACGGCTTCTTCGCCGGGTACCTGAAGGACGCCGAGGCCACTTCGCAGGCCTGGGAGGACGGCTGGTTCCACACCGGCGACATCGTGCGCCGCGAGGCCGACGGCGCGCTGCGCTTCGTCGACCGCAAGAAGAACGTGATCCGCCGCAGCGGCGAGAATATCTCCGCCGTGGAAGTCGAAAGCGTGCTGCTGCAGCATCCGCTGGTCAAGGCCGTGGCGGTGGCCGCCGTGCCCGACCCGGTGCGCGGCGACGAGGTGCTGGCCTGCGTGGTGGCGGAAACCGCGCCCGCCGACGCCGCCGCCCGCGCCGACGCGGCCCGCGACATCGTGCAGTGGAGCCTGCAACAGCTGGCCTATTACAAGGCGCCCGGCTACGTCGCCTTCGTCGACAGCCTGCCGCTCACCACCACCAACAAGATCCAGCGCGGCGAAATGAAGGCGCTGGCGCCGACGCTGCCCGGCAGCACGAACTGCGTCGACACCACCGCGATGAAGAAGCGCCAGGAGCCGGCCCGATGACCCCGCCGCGCGCCCGCTACGACGGCGTGGTGGCGGCCCTGCCCGTCAGCATTCCGTACGAGCGCTATTCCACCCATGCCGCGCATTGGTGGCTGGGCCGCGCGCTGGGCGCGCTGATCCGCCAGGCCGGCATCGCCAAGACCGACGTCGACGGCCTGTGCGTGTCCAGCTTCACGCTGGCGCCGGACACCGCCGTGGGCCTGACGCAGCACCTGGGCATGAGCCCGCGCTGGCTCGACCACATCCCCATGGGCGGCGCCAGCGGCGTGGCCGCGCTGCGCCGCGCCGCGCGCGCGGTGCAGGCGGGCGACGCCGGCATCGTCGCCTGCATCGCGGGCGACACCAACCAGGTCGACTCGTTCCGCAACACCGTCAGCCAGTTCTCGCGCTTCGCCCAGGACGCGGTCTACCCCTATGGCGCGGGCGGCCCCAACGCCAGCTTCGCGCTGCTGACCGCGCACTACATGCGCAGCACCGGCGCCACCCGCGAGGACTTCGGCAAGGTTTGCGTGGCGCAGCGCGACAACGCGCTGCGCTATCCGCACGCGCTGATGAAGAAGCCGCTGACGCTCAAGCAATACCTGGACGCGCGCGTCATCACCGACCCGATCCACCTGTTCGACTGCGTCATGCCCTGCGCTGGCGCCGACGGCTTCCTGGTGATGAGCGAAGACCGGGCGCGGGCGCTGAACCTGCCCTACGCCCGCATCCTGTCCACCATCGAGCGCCACAACGCCTGGATCGAGGACCCGATCCAGACCCGCGGCGGCTGGACCATGGACATCGACGAACTCTACGGCATGGCGGACGCGGCGCCGGCCGACATGGACTTCCTGCAGGCCTACGACGACTACCCCGTCATCAACCTGATGCAGATGGAGAACCTGGGCTTCTGCGCCAAGGGCGAAGCGCCGCAATTCGTGCGCGCCAACACCTTCACCATCGACGGCAGCTTCCCCTTCAACACCAACGGCGGCCAGTTGTCGGTGGGCCAGGCCGGCGCCGCCGGCGGCTACCTCGGCATGGTCGAGGCGCTGCGCCAGTTGACCGGCACGGCCGGCGGCACGCAGGTGGCCGACGCGCGCCTGGGCCTGGTCAGCGGCTTCGGCATGATCAACTACGACCGCGGGCTGTGCACCGCCGCGGCCATCCTGGCCAGGAGCGACGCATGACCGAGCCGCTAGCCAAGCCGCCGCGCAAGAATCCCGTGGCGCGCACGCGCCAGCCGACCCTGCCGCCGGGCGCCCGCAGCCGCGCCGCCCTGGGCCTGACGGCCGCGGCCGCCGAAGGCCGCTTCGAGCTGCAGACGTGCGCCGATTGCGGCGCGGTGCAGTACCCGCCGCGCGAGGTCTGCGGCCATTGCCTGTCGGAACGCCTGCCGTGGCGGCCGGTGGATCCCAGCGGCGTGCTGCTGGTCAGCACCACGCTGCATCACAGCAACGACCTCTATTTCCGTGAACGCCTGCCGTGGCGGGTGGGCACGGTGCGCATGGACGCCGGCCCGTCGGTCGTGGCGCACGTGCACCAGGATTGCGCCGACGGCGCCCGCGTGCGGCTGGCGCTCAAGCTCGACCGCGGCGGCCAGGCCGTGATGATCGCCCTGCCCGAAAGGAATACGCCCAATATGGAAGACGACAAGACCCTGCGCGAGACCTCGTGCGATCCGAAATTCCGCCGGGCGCTGGTCACCGACGGCAAGTCGGCGGTGGGCCAGGCGGTGGCGCGCGCCCTGCTCGACGCCGGCTGCCCGACCGTGTTCCTGGGCGATCCGCAGGCCTGGCGCCGCGACGCCGCCTTCGACGCGCTGGCGGCCGATCCACGGGTGCAGGCACTGGCGCTGGACGTGACCGACAGCGACTCGGTCGAACGCGCCGCCGCATCGATCGGCGGCAAGGTCGAGATCCTGGTCAACACCGCCGACCTGGAACGCGAAGGCGGCCTGCTCGGCCGCAAGGACGTCAACACCGCGCGCGACGCGCTGGACGTCAACGTGCTGGGCCTGATGCGGCTGGCGCAGGGTTTCGGGCCTGCGCTGTGCGGCCGCGCCGCCGACGGCGTCAACAACGCCACGGCCTGGGTCAACGTGCTGTCGATCTACGCCCACCTCAACCTGCCGACGCGCGGCATGTGGTCGGCCTCCAAGGCTGCCGCGCTGTCGCTGGCGCAGTGCCTGCGCGCCGAAATGCGGCCGGCCGGCGTGCGGGTGGTGAACGTGTTTCCCGGCCCGGTCGACCACGAATGGGAGCAGCGCACGCCGCCCCCGCGCGTGGCGCCCGCGGCCATCGCGAGCGCCATCGTGCGTGCGCTGAAGGATGGCGTCGAGGACGTGTACGTCGGCGACGTGGCGCAGGAATTCCGCGCGCGGCTGGCGGAGAACCCCAAGGGACTGGAACGGGAACTGGGCGCCTGACGCCCCGACACGAAAACCAAAGGAGCAACAGATGAGCCAACCCATACTTGCCCAATTCATGACCGAACTGGTGTCGGGCCGCATCCGCCTGGTGGACCTGACCGAGACGCTGACGCCCGAATTCCCCACCATCGTGCTGCCGCCGGAATTCGGCCAGGCCTGGCCGTTCCGCATCGAGGAAATCTCGCGCTACGACGAGCGCGGCCCGGCCTGGTACTGGAACAATTTCTCGTGCTCCGAGCACACCGGCACCCACTTCGATGCGCCGGTGCACTGGGTCACCGGCAAAGACCAGCCCGACAACACCGTGGACACCATCCCGGTCGAGGCCTTCATCGCCGGCGCCTGCGTCATCGACTGTTCGGCCGAAGCGCGCGACAACCCGGACTTCCTGCTGACCATCGACTTCGTCAAGAAGTGGGAGGAACAGCATGGCCGCATCCCGGCCCGTTCCTGGGTGCTGATGCGCACCGACTGGTCCAAGCGCGCCAAGCCGGCCGAATACCTGAACATGCGGGAAGATGGCGCGCATTCGCCCGGCCCCGACGCCGAGGTGGTGCCGTGGCTGATCAAGGAACGCGACGTGCATGGCTTCGGCACGGAGTCGGTGGGCACCGACGCCGGCCAGGCCCATCACCTGAATCCGCCCTACCCCTGCCACTATTTCATGCACGGCAACAACCGCTACGGCCTGCAGTGCCTGACCAATCTGGACCAGTTGCCGCCCACCGGCGCGGTGATCTTCTCGGCGCCGCTCAAGATCCGCAGCGGCTCGGGCAGCCCGCTGCGGGTGCTGGCGCTGGCGCCGCGCGCCTGAGCGGCCGTCAAGAACAACAGAACACAGGGGGATTCACCATGACGCAAACCAACGTCGCCATCGTCACCGGCGGCAGCGCCGGCATCGGCGCCGAAATCTGCCGCAGCATGCTCGACGCGGGCTACGAAGTGATCTCGATGGCGCGCCGCGCCGCCGACTTCAGCCACCCGCGCCTGCACAACGTGCAGGTCGACCTGCTGGACGCCGACGCCACGGCCCAGGCCGGCGCCGAGATCGCGGCGCGCTTTCCGGTCAGCCATGTCATCCACAACGCCGGCGTCATCTGGCCCAACCTGCTGCCGCAGGTGACCCAGGAGGAACTGCACGGCCTGACCCAGATCCACCTGGGCGCGGCCATCAGCCTGGTGCAGGCGGCCTTGCCCGGCATGCAGGAACGCCATTTCGGCCGCATCGTCATGATGTCCTCGCGCGGCGCGCTGGGCCTGCCCACCCGCACCGCCTATTCGGCCACCAAGGCCGGCATGGTCGGCATGGCGCGCACCTGGTCGCTGGAACTGGCCCCCTTTGGCATCACCGTCAACGTGGTGGCGCCCGGCCCGATCCAGACCGACATGTTCTACGAAGTGATCGAACCCGGCAGCGAACGCGAAAAGCAGCTTGCCAACGGCATCCCGGTCAAGCGCCTGGGACGCTCGGACGACGTGGCGCGGGCGGTGATGTTCTTCGCCGACCCCGCCAACAGCTTCGTCACCGGCCAGACGCTGTTCGTCTGCGGCGGCGCCAGCGTCAGTTCCATCACCATCTGACCGGCGTCCCACGCATCCGCTTCGGGTTTTGACGGATAGGTAAGCACGCAGACCGCGTCTACAGTGCAGTGCCAGAAAGTTGAAACCAAAAGCAATTTCCGCGGTATCCGTTTTCTCCGTTTTCCAGCCGCACCCACTCTGCCCCCTATCCGGAGGTTTTGCCATGCTGTCGAAGAAACTCCCCCTGGCCGCCGCCGTGCTGGCCACGCTGGTCTCCCTGCCCGTCCTGGCCCAGGTCAAGGTCGGCGTGGTCACCTCATCCACCGGCCCCACCGCGCTGGTCGGCATCCCGCAAAAGAACACCGTGCCGCTGCTGCCCAAGAAGATCGGCGACCTGACCGTGGAATACATCTCGCTGGACGACGCCAGCGATTCCACCAACTCGGTCACGGCCTTCAAGAAGCTCATCACCGAACAGAACGTGGACGCCCTGATCGGGCCGTCGGGCTCGCCCAACGCCATGGGCGTGATCCAGTTCGCCGCCGAGGCCGGCGTGCCGATGCTGGCGCCGGTGGGCACCGCCGCCGTGGTGCTGCCGATGAACGAGCAGAAGAAGTGGGTCTTCAAGACCACCCAGAACGATGACATCATCGCCCGCGCGCTGGTCGACCACATGGCCAAGACCGGCATCAAGACGGTCGGCTTCATCGGCCTGAACGATCCGTATGGCGAGAACTGGTACAAGGTGTTCTCCGGCCTGGCGGCTGAGAAGGGCATCAAGATCACCGCCAACGAACGCTACCTGCGCTTTGACAGCTCGGTCACCGGCCAGGCGCTGAAAATCCTGGCGGCCAAGCCGGACGCCGTGCTGGTGGCCGCTCCCGGCGCCGCCAGCGTGCTGCCGCAGGCGACGCTGTTCGACCAGGGCTACAAGGGCAAGTTCTACCAGACCCACGGCGCCGCGCTGCCCGACTTCCTCAAGCTCGGCGGCAAGAAGGTCGAAGGCACCGTGCTGGCCGCCAGCCTGATGCTGGTGCTGCCGGAAATGCCCGACAGCAACCCGTCCAAGAAGGTCGCCAGCGACTACATCGCCGCCTACGAAAAGCTCAACGGCTCCAAGCCCGCCACCTTCGGCGCCAACGTCTACGACGCCGGCCTGCTGCTGGAGAAGGCCATTCCGCTGGCCGAGAAGGCCGGCAAGCCGGGCACCAAGGAATTCCGCAGCGCGCTGCGCGACGCGCTGGAGCAGACCCGCGAGCTGGTCGGCACCCAGGGCGTCTACAACATGAGCGCCGCCGACCACAGCGGCTTCGACGACCGCGGCCGCGAACTCATCACCGTCAAGGACGGCAACTGGACGCTAGTCAAGTAACCCCCCCTTGAACGCTGCCCCATCGAGATGCCGCGGAGCCGGCTTTGCCGGTCCGCAGGCATGCCCCCCGGGGGGAGGCGCGCAGCGCTTCGGGGGATAAATCCGCTGCAGTGATTTTCCGTTTTATCCGGAAGTACCGATGAATGCTCAGATCGCCCTGATACTCGGGCAGGATGGCATCACCAACGGCGCCATTTACGCGCTGCTGGCCTTGTCCATCCTGCTGGTCTTTACCGTTACCCGCGTGCTGTTCATCCCCCAGGGCGAGTTCGTCGCCTTCGGCGCGCTCACCATGGCCGCGCTGCAGGCCGGCAAGCCGGTGCTGCTGGTGTGGCTGCTGCTGGCGTTCGCGCTGGCCGAGGCCGCGGCCGACCTGATGGCGCGCGCCAGGCGGCCGGGACGCCGCGCGCCGCTGTGGCGCATCATCGCCAAGGTGGTGTATCCCCTGCTGCTGGCCGCGCTGTTCTACCGCCTGCCGCTGGCGCAGTTGCCGATGGCCGTGCAGGCGCTGCTGACGCTGCTGCTGGTGGTGCCGATGGGTCCGCAGCTTTATCGCCTGTTCTACCAGCCGATCGCCTCGGCCTCGACGCTGGTGCTGCTGATCGTGTCGATCGCGGTGCACCTGGCGCTGGTGGGCCTGGGCCTGCTCGCCTTCGGCGCCGAAGGCGCGCGCACCGCGCCGTTCAGCGACGCCAGCCTGGCGCTGGGTCCGGTCAACGTCAACAGCCAGGCGCTGTGGGTGGTGGCGGTGTCGGCGCTGCTGATCGTGGTGCTGTACCAGTTCTTCGAGCGTTCGATGTACGGCAAGGCCCTGCGCGCCGCCGCCTTCAACCGGCTCGGCGCGCGCCTGATGGGCATTTCGCCGGTGTTCGCCGGCAAGGCCACGTTTTTCCTGGCGGCGCTGATCGGCACCGTCTCGGGCATCCTGATCGCGCCCATCACCACCATGTATTTCGATTCCGGCTTCATGGTCAGCCTGAAGGGCTTCGTCGGCGCCATCATCGGCGGCCTGGTGAGCTACCCGCTGGCCGCCGCCGGCGCCGTGCTGGTCGGCCTGATCGAGGCCTTCTCCTCGTTCTGGGCCAGCGCCTACAAGGAGATCATCGTCTTCACGCTGATCATCCCCGTGCTGCTCTGGCGTTCCCTGAAAAGCCACCACGTCGAGGAAGAAGAAGAATGACCCCGCGCCACCTCGTCCTCGTGTTCCTGGCGCTGCTGGCGGCCGCGCCGCTGGCGTTGCCGCCGTTCTACGTCACGCTGCTGAACTACATCGGCCTGTACGCCATGGTGGCGCTGGGGCTGGTGCTGCTGACCGGCGTGGGCGGCCTGACCAGCTTCGGCCAGGCGGCCTTCGTCGGCGTCGGCGCCTACACCACCGCGCTGCTCACCACCCGCGCCGACGCCCTGCCCGCCTGGCTGGCGTGGTTGGGCGCCTCGCCCTGGCTGACGCTGCTGGCAGGCCTGCTGCTGACCCTGGTGGTGGCCTACCTGCTGGGCGCCATCACGCTCAAGCTGTCCGGCCACTTCCTGCCGCTGGGCACCATCGCCTGGGGCCTGTCGCTGTACTTCGCCTTCGGCTCGGTCGAGGGCCTGGGCGGCCACACCGGCATCCCCGACGTGCCGGCCATCCACCTGTTCGGCTGGGCGCTGACGCAGGGCGATGAGATCTACTACCTGATCTGGGCCTTCCTGCTGGTGGCCATGTGGTCGACCAGCAACCTGCTCGACTCGCGCGAGGGCCGCGCCATCCGCGCCCTCAAGGGCGGCCGCGTCATGGCCGAATCGATGGGCGTGGACACGGCCCGCTCGCGCATGGTGATCTTCATCATCGCGGCGTTGCAGGCCTGCGCCTCGGGCTGGCTGTACGCGCACATGCAGCGCTTCGTCAATCCGAATCCGTTCGGCCTGCAGATGGGCATCGAGTACCTGTTCATGACCGTCATCGGCGGCGCCGGCCAGGTGTGGGGCGCGCTGGTCGGGGCGGGCGTGTTCACGGTGCTCAAGCAATGGCTGCAGGACTGGCTGCCCAAGCTGCTGGGCCAGACCGGCAACTTCGAGGTGATCGTGTTCGGCTTCGGCATGGTGCTGCTGCTGCACCGCTTCCGCGGCGGCCTGTGGCCGGTGCTGGCGCGCTGCGTGCCGGTGCGCAAGCGCCAGCGCCAGATCGACAGCCAGGCCGAGCCGCTGCCGCGCAAGCCCATGCCGCCGCGCGGCGAAGTGGTGCTGAAAGCGGTCGACGTGACCCGCAAGTTCGGCGGCCTGGTCGCCAACAACGCCATGAACCTGGAGATCCGCGCCGGCGAGATCCTGGCGCTGATCGGCCCCAACGGCGCCGGCAAGAGCACCATGTTCAACCAGATCTCGGGCGTGGACACGCCCACCTCCGGCCAGGTCACGCTGCTGGGCCAGCAAGTGGCCGGCGCCGGCGCGCGCCGCATCGCCCGCCTGGGACTGTCGCGCACCTTCCAGCACGTGCGCCTGCTGGGCCGCATGAGCGTGCTGGAGAACGTCGCCATCGGCGCCCACCTGCGCGGCCATCGCGGCGTGCTGCCGGCGGCCTGGCGCCTGGACCGCGCCGAGGAGGCCCGCCTGCTGGCCGAGGCCGCGCGCCAGGTCGAGCGCGTCGGCCTGGGCAAACACCTGCACGACGAGGCCGGCTCGCTGGCGCTGGGCCAGCAGCGCATCCTGGAGATCGCGCGGGCGCTGGCGTCGGATCCCTGCATCCTGCTGCTGGACGAACCGGCCGCCGGCCTGCGCTACCAGGAAAAATGCGAACTGGCCGAGCTGCTGAAAAAGCTGCGGGCCGAGGGCATGGCGATCCTGCTGGTCGAGCACGACATGGATTTCGTGATGGGCCTGGTCGACCGCGTGGTGGTGATGGACTTCGGCGAGAAGATCGCCGAGGGCCTGCCGGCGGAGATCCAGCACAACCCCGCGGTGCTGGAAGCCTATCTGGGCGGAGTGGAATGATGAGCGCGAAACTGCTGGAAGTGCGCGACCTGCGCGTGGCCTACGACAAGGTCGAGGCCGTCTCGGGCGTCAGCCTGTCGGTGGACGAAGGCAAGATCGTCACCGTCATCGGCCCCAACGGCGCCGGCAAGACCACCCTGCTGTCGGCCATCATGGGCGTGCTGCCCTCGCGCGGCGAAATCGTGTTCGGCGGCAAGCGCCAGGAACACGCCGAGATCGAGGAAATGGTGGCTGCCGGCATGAACCTGGTGCCGGAGAAACGCGAGCTGTTCGCCGAGATGTCGGTGGAAGACAACCTGATGCTGGGCGGCTTCGACCGCTTCCGCCGCGGCCTGCGCGACCAGGACCAGACGCTGGCCGAGGTCTACGACCTGTTCCCGCGCCTGCGCGAACGCCGCGCGCAGTTGTCGGGCACGCTGTCCGGCGGCGAACGTCAGATGCTGGCGGTGGGCCGCGCGCTGATGGCCAAGCCGCGCCTGTTGATGCTGGACGAACCCAGCCTGGGCCTGGCGCCGCGTATCGTGCGCGAGGTGTTCCGCATCGTCGAGCAGTTGCGCGGCATGGGCGTGTCGATCCTGCTGATCGAACAGAACGCGCGCGCCGCGCTGCAGGTGGCCGATTACGCCTACGTGCTGGAAACCGGCAGCCTCACGTTGGAAGGCCCCGCCGCCCAGGTCGCCGAAGACCCGCGCGTGGTCGAGGTCTACCTGGGCCTCGGCCACGCCGCGTCAGCCCCGGCATAGCCTCGCATGGCGGCCCGGGTGAACGCCCGGCCGCCCCTCATGCCACGCCGCGCCGCCGGTCGCGGCGGTACAGCGCATAGCCCAACGGCCACATCACGCCCACCATCAGGCGCGCCCATGGGTTTTTCAGGCGATAGGCCTGCAGCGCCGTGGGCACGCCGGAGTGCTTCAGATGCAGCCGGAAGCGCGTATAACGGGCCGCGGCCATGATGAATTCGCGCGGCCGAAAGCGGAAGAATTCCAGGTGGTGCTGCAGCATGTCCCAGGCCAGCAGGTACAGGCCCTGGGCGTTGTTGGCCACCGACGTCGTGCTCTGGCTCAGGCCGCCCGGCGTGTCGTGGTAGATGCGCACCACTTGATTGATGAAGCGGCTGAGGTAACCGGCCCGCGCGATCGCCCACCACACCAGGCTCTCGGGCACGAACCCCGCCACGTTTTCCGGAAACGGATACTTCTTGAGGACGTCGGTGCGCATGCAACCGAATTTCTCGCCCTTGATGCGGTAGCGGAAATACACGTCCACCGCCGTGCTGTCGAACACGTCCTGCGGATAGCGGTCGCCCACGATGCTGCCGTCGGGCCGGGCGCACAGGCCGGTCACCGCCACGTAGGAATCGCGCCGCGCCGGCGGGATGGCCTCCCACGCCGCCTTGAACGTCGCCAGCGCCTCGGGCGGCATCTCGTCGTCGCTGTCGAGCGCCACGATCAACTGGCCATGCGCCTCGCGCACGCCCCGGTTGAAGGCGGTTTTCTTATGCTGGTTGTTCTGCCAGATGTAGCGAATGGGGAAACGGGCCCGCTGCTGCCAGTCGAGCACGGCTTCGTGGGTATTGTCGGTGGAGCCATCGTCCACGATCACCCACTCGAAATCCCGGAATGTCTGGCGGGATAGGGATTCGTACACCCTGTGCAACGTCCCCGCCCGGTTGTAGGTGGGCGTCAGGACGGTGAAAAACGTCGGCGTATCGATCATGCGAACTGGGCCCCTTGGCGATTCCGGATAACCGCTGCGGTCTTGGTATGGTGTGTTCGCCTGAAGTTTAGGGGATATGCCCGCGGCAACTGATGGCATGGCATGCAAATTTGCAATCAAATCTGACAAGGCGCGGATTCTCGGACTGATTCTGGTCCGCGGCGCCGACGTTGGGACTCGCGCCGGAGTGGCGTAAACTCGGGCGGCCCACACCGGAACGCCTATGGAAGCCCCGACCGTCCAGCTCAACGACATCGCCCTGTTTGTAGAAGTGGCCAAGCGCAAGAGCTTCAGCCTGGCCGCCCGGGCGCTGAACATGCCCACCTCGACGCTGTCGCGCCGTATCAACGAGCTGGAACGCGCGATCGGCCTGCGCCTCATCAACCGCAACACCCGCCGCCTGGACCTGACGGAAGCCGGCGCGGCCTACATGAGCCGCTGCCAGGGCCTGATCGACGAGGCCCGCCTGGCGCACGAACAGTTGCAGGCGCTATCGGGCGGCCCCTCGGGCAATCTGCGGGTGTCTATGCCCTACAGTCTGGCGATCTGGCTGCTGCCGGAAACGATCAACGATTTCACGGACCGCTATCCCGAGGTGGAGTGCGAGTTCGACCTGAGCATGATGACGGCGTCCGACGCCCAGGGCACGCCGTTCGACATCGTGCTGCGTTTCGGCCGCAACAGCGACTATCCGGTGACGAACGCCGACCACGGCAATGGCAATGGCGCTGCGCCGGCGCCCCGCAGCGACGGCGCGGTGGTGCAGGAACTGGTGGCGCTGAACAACTATCTTTATGCGTCGGACCGCTATCTGGAACGTTTCGGGGAACCGAAGACGCCGTCGGACCTGACGCAGCATCAATGCCTGCGCACGACGATCGACGAAGCCCATTCGCACTGGACGCTGCACAATGGGCGGGTGAGCGAGCAGGTGCCGGTGAAGGGGCATCTGGCGGCAAACAACATGAGCATCGCGGGGACGCTGGCGGGGCTGGATCTGGCGATCACGCGGATGCCGCATTGCCAGGCGCTGGATCCGATCATCAAGCGCAATTCGTTGCGGCGGGTGTTGCCGGGGTGGTCGGTGGATCCCATTTCTATCTACGTGGTGTATCCGTCGAGTATTCAGCCGGCCAAGACGCGGGCGTTCATGGATTTCATTCGGCCTAAGTTGGGGCCGGCTGAGTAGTCTTTGTTTTTGGGCGATGCGGGTGCACGCAGCAATGGGGTTTTCATGATATCTCTCCAGGGCTAGGTATGAAACTACGCATCAATCAGCGATTGATGCCCCCCTTAGATGACTTGCTTTCAGCTTGACAACATACGGGGTGGACAGGTTGACAACCTGCACATCAATTTGAACGCAGCAACGGCGTCGTTTATTGCTATTTTGGGAACACGCGTTACCGTATCGGTCAGAAAAATATGGTTTTGCCCCTAGCCATAAAAAGCTATGGTCAGCCCGTTCCCCGCGAAGCGCTACGCCTAGCGGGGTTCTGTCTGACCATCTTTATTAGGCCCGGCGAATCCAATATGCCGACGCCTTTCCGAAAATGCGACATGCGCATTTTTCGGAGAAACCTGATTTACGCCTGGCGACCTGTGGGTTTCGACTTATGGTTCACTTTCCCATACAACAGGTCCATCAACTGATGCTGCCTGTCTCGCTCCATATCATGTACTTTCTGTTGCAGCGTGTTGTGCGAAAACCCATCTTTCATTTTTTTCAACATCGCGACATTCGATTCGTCTGAAGCGGCGTGACTGAGGGTAGAAAAATCACCGCGCTGCCGTTCGACCGGGTTAGCACGTCCTCCCCACAATTGCATGGACTCC
The DNA here is from genome assembly GCA_019425465.1 of Colletotrichum falcatum. Lineage (NCBI taxonomy): Eukaryota > Fungi > Ascomycota > Sordariomycetes > Glomerellales > Glomerellaceae > Colletotrichum > Colletotrichum falcatum. The sequence goes on from SWKJ01000237.1 coordinate 117,525, forward strand.
ACCCTCTCGCGAAACGTGACACTGAATCCGAACCTATAAGCAAAATCATCCGGTTGGGACAGAATCAATTTTCCGATCTTCTTGTAGATATCCAGCGCTGAGCTGCCTTTGTTCCTTTCGGCCTTATACATCGATTTCAACTGCGCAACGAACGTATCTGACTGCCGCCTGTCGACAATTTCACTTTCTGGGGTAACCGGAATCTTCGTGGTCGCATAGTAAATCTGACCACCATCTTCAGTAAGCTCACTGCAATCGCACCCCGGTGAATATTGACTGTTAAAAACCATAATATCCAGTTCCTCGAGCCGCTCGCTTTCCGTATAGTTCCTGGTGAACCGCGCCAGCTCAGCCGGTGTCCAGCACGCCAACAAGCTGAGATCTGCATCCTCATCTTCGGTCTCCTGGCTTGACAGCGCCACCGCCTTATCAGACAGGGTCACGGCCTTCGATGCGGGGGGCTTTCGATATATTTTTGCTTCGCAGAACCCATGACTTCGGTAAAGCGGGCCTCCCCATTCGCGTCGGTGGTGAACCGCGTCGACGAATAGTTGAATCCGAGCGGGCCGCTAGGACCTGACAACGTTGAATTGGATACTTGCACAAGCAGCTCCTGATTGATTCCAGCAATTGCCCCCCTGACTTCTTTCTCAGAAGCGCCACAAAGGCAGGGAATTGGATCTTTCAATCTAGAACGGCGAAAGGCCTATCACGTTGCCTTATGGGCAGCGTGATAGGCCCAAAAGGTAACGTGGGGATGTGATCGAGGCGGGCTCACGCGCCGATAGTGGCCGTTTACCGCGCGCGGGAAGGTGGAGAGGTGTCTTCGCGCATGGCAATCACCCGCTCAACGAAGCGCGTCACGTTCTGGCGTGCGACGCGGGTTGAGCGCAGGAGCCAAGTCGTCAACGCCGCCGGCTCGGCCAGCGGGCGGCTGAGGATGCCGAGTTCCCAGTTTGAAAGGGCCTGGGAAGCGCCCACCAGTGCGAGGCCGACGCCAGCGGCCACCATCGAAAGCATGAGATAGGTCGATTGCACCTGCGCCGCCACGAGAGGTTGGGCCGAACCTTTACTGATCAAGCGGTCGATTTGCCGGCGGCATCCCTCGCAATACTTGGGATCGCCAAGTACCAGGGGATGCCTGAGAACCTCGCTCAATGGAATCACGTCCATCGCCAGCAGCGGGTGGCCGGTGGGGAGGACCACATGGATCGGGTCTTGCCAGGCTCGTTCAGCCACGATGCCGCGGCCCACATGGTCGGATGGCGCGAAACCCAGGTCGTAAAGGCCTTGGTCCAGGCCTGCGAGCTGCTGGGCGAACGGCACCTCCGAAAAATGGATGACCACGCGCGGCTCGTCCGCGCGGCAACCGGCCATCAACGCGGCCAATCGCGTCGGGTTCATTCCTTCTGACAGGGCAATATGTAGCGCGCCGCGATTACCAACGGCCACGCCTAGGACGCTGTCGCGCGCCTGACCGATTGCGCTGAATATGGCCGGAATGTGCTCCCGTAGCGCTTCCCCCTCCGGCGTGAGCAGGGTGCCCCGGTTGGACCGCACAAAAAGAGGCACCCCAAGGTGGTTTCCAGCGATTGAATCGCCCGAGACAACGGCGAGATTTCAATATGCAGCCGTTCGGCGGCGCGGCGATAGTTCAACTCGTCGGCCAACACAGCGAAGTACTTCAGCAGTCGCAAGTTCATTCTGAGTATTTCGGTGACGGTGATCGTACGTTGCGGTGAACGTGATCAGTCTGGCGTGGTATTGCGCGGTCAATAGATTGTAGCGACGGCCTTCATGATTCAGCGTCGGCTGACGCTGCTTTCCGTCTTCTATTGCATCAGGTGAAACCGTCCGAATCTGACGGCATAGGCGACGATTCGGGAACAGGCCGAAGCGCTGCGGGTCAGCTTGCGAACTGCCCGAGCCAATATCGAAGTTGACGCGGCCAGGAGGATCGGACGCGATCGGATTTCAGCGCTGGCGCCGGCGATATCGCGCGCCGACGCCGGGGCTTTTTTCAATGCGCTATGGGCGCGATCCGCTCATCGGCCGTCCACCGCGCCAGCACCGGCCATGACGACGACATCGTCCCCTCCCAGCGCCTGATAGACCTTCACCTGATTCACCAACCGATTCAGGGCATTCTCGTCCCGCGCGATCTCGGCTGCGCGCCGCTTCTCTTGCGCATCCAGCCAGAACCGCAACGACACCGATCCCGCTCGGTAGCGCACCTCGTACAGGCGCTCCGCCTCGCGCGCCGCCTTCAACGACGCGTCCAACTGCTCCGCCTGCAGGCGCAACTGCGTCCGGTTCGACAACGCGTTTTCCACATCCGCCATGGCCTGGTACAGCGCCTGGCGGAAGCTCACCACCCGTTCGTCGAAATCCGCGCGCGAGACCTTCAGGTTCAGGTTCAGGCGGTTGAACTGCAGGAACGGCAGCGTCAGCGCCCCCGTCAGCGTGCCCACGGGGTTCTGCAGCACATTCGACAGCGTCGGGCTGGAGCTGCCCAGCGCGCCGGTCAGGTTCAGGGTCGGATAGAAACTGGCGCGGGCCGCGTCGATATTGGACAGCGACTCCCGCAGGCGCAGTTCGGCGGCGCGCAGGTCGGGACGGCGGCCCAGCAGTTCGGCCGGCACGCCTTCGCGCGCCTGCGGCAGCGGGTACTGCGGCAGGCGTTGCGGGTCGGCCATGGTGCGGTCGGGCGGGCCGTCGAACAGGATCGCCAGCGCGTTCACGTATTCCACCCGTTGCTGCACCAGCAGCGCGTGCGCCGCCTGCTGGCTGGCCACGGTCTGTTCGGCCTCGGCCACTTCCAGCGCCGAGGCGCCGCCGGCGGCATATTGCGCGCGCACCAGTTCCTGCGTCTTGCGGGCGTAGGCGATGCTCTCCAGGCTGCTGGCGATGCGCTGGTTGATGAAGGCCGTCAGCCAATACAGCGTGGCGGTGGTGCCCACCAGCGACAACGCGGAGCTTTGGCGGTCCTGCTCGCTGGCGAGCGCTTCCCACTCGGCGGCGTCGAGCTGGCGCGACAGCTTGCCCCACAGGTCGACCTCGTAGCCGATCGACAGTTCGGCGCTGTTGGTGCGCGTGATTTCGCGTTCGCCTCGCAAGTTGCGCGCGCGCGTCACGTTGCCGGTGCCGGACAGTTGCGGGATCAGTTGGTCCTGCGCCAGCCCGGCCTGCAATTGCGCGCGGCGCACACGGATGGCGGCGGCGGCCAGGTCGTTGTTGCGCGCCAGCGCGCCATCGACCAGGCCGTCCAGCACCGGGTCGTTGAAATTGCGCCACCAGGCGCCTCCAGCGGCCAGCGCGTTGGCCGGCGCGTCGGCGCCCGTGCCGTGGAGCCAGGCGGCCGGCGACTGCGTCCGCGGCGTTTCGTATTCGCGCTTGAGCAGGCCGCCGCAGCCGGCCAGGGCCAGCGCCAGGGCCAGGGCGGCGGGTTTGCGGATCAGGGAAACAGCTTTCATCGTTCTCATTCCCGGGCCAGGGCCTCGACGGGATCCAGGCGCGCCGCGTTGCGCGCCGGGAGATAACCAAACAGCACACCGATCAGGGTCGAGCAGGTGAATGCCGCTACCATCGACGCGGTGGAATAGATCATGCGGAAGGACCCGCCGGTCGCTTTCGAGACCAGCACGCCCAGGCCCAGCGACAGCGCGATGCCCACGGCGCCGCCGATCAGGCAGACCAGCACGGCTTCGATCAGGAACTGCTGCATGATGTCGCTGCGACGCGCGCCCACCGCCATGCGCACGCCGATCTCGCGGGTACGCTCGGTCACGGACACCAGCATGATGTTCATGACGCCGATGCCGCCGACCATCAGCGAGATCAGCGCGATCAGCGACACCAGCAGCGTCATGGTGGCCGTGGTGCGCTCGATGGTCTTGCGGATCGCGTCGGTGTTGAACACGAAGAAATCCTTCACCACGTGGCGCCGCAGCAGCACCTTGGTGATGGCCTGTTCGGCCGCCGCCGGCGGCGCGGCGTCGTTGACGCGCACGGTGATGCTTTTGAGATGCTGTTGCCCCAGCACGCGCGACAGCGCCGTGGTGTAGGGAATCCACACGTTCAGGGTCTCGTTGTTGCCGAACACGGTGTCGTTCTTCTTGGTGACGCCGATCACCCGCGCCGGCATCGCCCCCAGGAACACGATCTGGCCGATCGGGTCGGTGTGCGAACCGAACAGGGTCTTGCGGGTGCTCTCGTCGATCACCACTTCCTGGGCGCGCCGCGCCACGCTGGTGGCGTCGAAGAACTTGCCCTGCGCCAGCTTGACGGCGCGCACCCGGAAATACTGCTCGCCCACGCCCTGGATCGAGCCATTCACCGCCACGTTGCGATAGCGCAGCGTGTTGCTGGTGGAAACCTCGGGCGTGACGCTGTCCACGTAGGACTCGCGTGACAGGGCCTCGGCATCGGCCGGCACCAGGGTGCGGATGGTCAGGGCCTTTTCGTCGCCGAAGTCCTTGCCGGGAAACACTTCGACGGTATTGGTGCCGATCTCGCTGATGTCTTCCAGGATCTTCTGGCGCGAACCCTCGCCCAGCGCCACCACTGACACCACCGCGGCGATGCCGATGATGATGCCCAGCATGGTCAGGGAGGTGCGCAGGCGGTGCGCGTTCATGGCCAGCAGCGCCATGCGCAGCGCTTCGCCGCAGCGGTCCAGGTAGGCCTGCCAGGCCGGCCGCGGCGGCAGCGGCGCCGCTTCCTCGCGCTTGACCTCGATGCGCGGCGCGTCGGGGTTGCGTCGGTCCGAGACGATCTCGCCGTCGCTGATCTCGATGATGCGCTGCGCGTGCCGCGCCACGTTCATGTCGTGGGTGACCAGGATGATGGTGTGGCCGGCGGCGTTCAGTTCCTCCAGGATGCGCAGCACTTCCTGGCCGGTGTGCGTGTCCAGCGCGCCGGTCGGCTCGTCGGCCAGGATGATGTCGCCGCCATTCATCAGCGCGCGCGCGATGCTCACGCGCTGCTGCTGGCCGCCGGACAACTGGCCGGGGCGGTGGCCGGTGCGTTCGCCCAGCCCCAGGCGCTCGAGCAGGTCGGCGGCGCGTTCCAGCCGGGCCTCGCGGCGCTTGCCGGCGTAGACGGCCGGCACTTCGACGTTACCCTGCGCCGTCAGGTCGGACAGCAGGTGGTAGCGCTGGAAGATGAAGCCGAAATGCTCGCGGCGCAGCTCGGCCAGCTCGTCCGGATCCAGTTCTCCGGTACTGCGGCCGCTGACGCGGTAGTCGCCGCTGGTGGCGCGGTCCAGGCAGCCCAGGATGTTCATCAGGGTCGACTTGCCCGAACCGGACGCGCCGACGATGGCCACCATTTCCCCGGCCTCGATGGTCAGGTTGATGTCCTTGAGAACGGCGATGGTCTGCTCGCCCGCGGGGAATTCGCGCCGGACCCCGGACAGCGAAATCAACGGCTCGGCCATGTCAGCGTCCCGCCGCGGCGGCCACCGGCGCGGCGTCGGCCGACACCACGCGCTCGCCCACCTCCAGGCCTTCCAGCACCTGCGCCTGCACGTTGTTGTTCATGCCGATCCTGACCTGGCGGGTCTCGGTCTGGTTGTTCTTGCCGACCACGCGGACCTCATAGCGGCCGTCCTGGCCGCGCTTGCCCAGGGCCGAGGCCGGCACCACCACGGCGTCGCGGGCCTCGCCCAGCACGATGGAAACCTGCGCGGTCATGGAAATGCGCAGCTTCTCGTCCGGGTTGGGCACGTCGAACAGACCGTTGTAGTAGACGGCCGCGCTGGTGGAGGTGGAGCTGGAAGAGGTCAGCGACGCGGTGGCATCGTCCTTCTGGATCGAATCCGGCGCCGGCTCCACCGCGCGCAGCGTGGCGTGGTAACGCTGGTCCGGCTCGCCCAGGATGGTGAAATAGACCGGCAGGCCCGGCTTGACGCGGGTCACGTCGGCCTCCGAGATCTGCGCCTTGATGGTCATGGTGGCCACCTGGGCCACCTTGATGATGGTGGGCGCGCTCTGGATCGCGTTGACGGTCTGGCCTTCCTTGGTGACCACCGCCACCACCACGCCGTCGATGGGCGACACGATGCGGGTGTAGCCCAGGTTGACCTTGGCCTTGTCGACCTCAATCTCGGCCTGGACGATCTGGGCGTCGAGCGCGGCGATCTCCGCCCGCGTCACGCTCAGCGTGGCCTCGGCCGATTCATACGCCTCGCGTGAACTGGCGTCGGCCGCCAGCATCTGGCGCTGGCGGCGAAACGCCAGCTCGGCCTGCTTCAGGGTGGCGACCTTGGCGGCGCGCTCGGCGCGGCGCGTCTGCAGCGCGGCCTGTGTATTACGCAATTCATTCTGCTGGGTCAGGTCGTCGATCTCGGCGACCAACTGACCTCGGGTCACCCGATCGCCCAGCGCCACCTTGAGCGACTTCAACTGGCCGGTGGCTTGCGCGCCGACGCTGACACGCTCGATGGCATCCATGGTGCCGCTGGCCAGCACACTGTCTTCGAGGTTGCCGCGGACGACCTCGGCCACGGCGAAAGTAGGCGGCGGCGGCGACGAGAAGAAGGCGGCGCGGACGCCAAAGGCGATGATCAGGAGAACGACGGCGATCAGGACGTAACGCTGGACTTTGCTACGAGGCTTTTTCATTGAACCAGTTCGGAGGAGGCGGCGGAGGCATCGTCCACCGCTCGAATAACTCGATACGGATCGGGCCGGCTGTGCGTACCCATACTGCCCGCTCATCCTAAACGGGGGGCTGCGTCAAAGCATGGCCAATCTGTGGCGAAAGGGTGAAAAACGGTAAAGGCCCCGGCATTGGGTCCGGGGCGGGCAAAATTGTTCCGTTGCACGAACGATACATCTGTTGCGGCGCATTAGCGTTTCCATTCTATGGAACCGTGCCGCCAACATGGTGCCATCTTGCCGCATCCCTATCGCAGATGGGCCATAGATGGCGCCTATCTTGTCGCCACTGGCGATCGCGGAATGCGGCGGCGCAAAAAAACCACGCCTCGACATAGGGCGACGATAGGGACAGAATGAATGCAGTTAAGCCGTATCCGTGTCCAATCCGCCCCCTCCCCCTCTTCAAACAGCGCCGCCCCGGAATTTTCCGGGGCGGCGCTGTTGTGCGTGCTGGCCATGCTGAACCACGTGGCGCTGACCGGAGGACGCATCACAGTGTCCCTGACAGCGCTGCAGATGGGCTTGTCGACCTTCAAGGTCGGCACCCTGGTGGCCGTGTTCGCGGTGCTGCCCATGCTGTTCTCGGTGCGCGCCGGCCGCTGGGTGGACCGGGTCGGCATCGTCCGGCCGCTGGTCATCGGCACCACGCTGGTGGCGGTGGGCACGGCGCTGCCGTTCCTGTCGCAGACCCAGTTCGCGCTGCTGGTGGCGTCCTGTTGCATCGGTATCGGCTTCATGCTGCACCAGGTGGCCACGCAGGACCTGCTGGGCCATGCCGAGCCAACCCAGCGCCTGCGTAATTTCTCGCTGATGTCGCTGGCGCTGGCCGGTTCGGGTTTCTCGGGTCCGCTGATCGCCGGACTGGCGATCGACCATCTCGGCACCCGGCTGGCCTTCGGCCTGCTGACGCTGGGCCCGCTGCTGTCGGCCGCCGGCCTGTACGCGCTGCGGCACCAATTGAAGGCGGTGGATTCGCAACTGGCCGGCGCCAAGGAAGCGCAGCGCCGCCGCGTGACCGAGCTGCTGGCGGTGCCCGCGCTGCGCCGCATCCTGATGGTCAACACCATCCTGTCCGGGGCCTGGGACACGCATCTGTTCGTGGTGCCCATCTTCGGCGTCGCCATCGGCCTGTCCGCCACCACCATCGGCGTCATTCTTGCGTCCTTCGCGGCGGCAACGTTCATCATCCGCCTGGTTCTGCCCCTGATCCAGCGCCGGGTGCGTTCCTGGACGCTGGTGCGGGTGGCGATGGCCACCGCCGCCATCGACTTCATGCTTTACCCGCTGTTCACCGACGTTGGCGTCCTGATCGTGTTGTCCTTCATCCTGGGGCTTGCGCTGGGATGCTGCCAACCGAGTATGCTTTCACTACTGCACCAGCATTCGCCGCCGGGCCGCGCCGCTGAAGCCGTGGGGCTGCGGATGGCGCTGATCAACGGTTCCCAGGTGTCCCTGCCGCTGACCTTCGGCGCGCTGGGTGCGGTCATTGGCGTCGCCCCGCTGTTCTGGGCCTATTCCGTGGCCCTGATGGCTGGCGGCTGGGCCAATCGCAACCCCCCGCTCGAATCTGACCGGAAACCGTAGTCGTGAACATGCAGTCTTCTCCTCCCGTGGCCGGCGCCAGCCTGCCTTTTCGCCTGTGGACGCCCGAAGAGCGGCAGGCATCGCTGCAGGCGGCCTTGCAGCATTGGCGGGACGGGGAAGACGTCTGGGTATATGGGTACGGATCACTGATCTGGCGCCCCGACTTCGACTTCGAGGAACGCCGCCTGGCCACCCTGCGCGGCCACCACCGCGCGCTGTGCCTGTGGTCGCGGGTCAACCGCGGCACGCCGGAATGCCCCGGGCTGGTGTTCGGCCTGGATCGCGGGGGCTCCTGCCGCGGCGTGGTCTACCGCCTGGCCGGCCGCCAGGTGCCGACCTATTTCCCCGCCCTGTGGGACCGGGAAATGTCCACCGGCGCCTACCTGCCCCGCTGGATCAATTGCAGCACCGAGGCCGGCCCGGTCCGCGCCCTGGTCTTCATCATGAACCGGGACAACCCGGCCTACATCCGCGCGCTGCCCGAGGCCGAGCTGCTGGCCATCGTGCGGCGGGCCGCCGGCCGCTACGGCCCCTGCACCGACTACGTGGTGCAGACCGCCCAGGCCCTGCGCGCCGCCGGCATCCACGATGCCCGCCTGGACGCCATCGCCCGGCGCCTGGAACAGGACAGCCACACCCTGCCCGAGGGCGCCTGAAGCGAGCCCGGCGCGGGCCGCCAGGCCTGGCCGAAAGGCGCCAGAGGCCCTCGCGGCGCAAAAACTTGTCCGGCCCCTGCGCGGGGTCAATGAGGGGAGCGTTTCTTCGGCGGTATAAACTGCTTGTTATCAACGCTGAATCAAACGTCCCATGTCTGTCTCCGATCTGCGTCAAAGCTACGAAAAGAACGTGCTGCTGGAAAGCGAGGCCGCCGCGTCCCCGTTCGAGCAGTTCACCCGCTGGTTCGACGAGGCCCTGGCCGCCAAGGTGCCCGAGCCCAACGCCATGACCCTGGCCACCGTCGACGCCGCCGGCCAGCCCAGCGCCCGCATCGTCCTGATCAAGGGTTTCGACGAACACGGCTTCACGTTCTTCACCAACTACGAGTCGCGCAAGGGCGCCGACCTGCTGGCCGAGCCGCGCGCCTGCCTGCTGTTCTTCTGGCAACCGCTCGAGCGCCAGGTGCGCATCGAGGGCGTGGTGGAAAAAGTGCCTGCCGAGGAATCGGACGCCTACTACCACAGCCGCCCGGCCGGTTCGCGCATCGGCGCCTGGGCCTCGCGCCAGAGCCAGCCCATCACCCGCGCCGAACTCGAAGCCCGCGAGCAGGAATTCCGCGCCCGCTACGGCGACCAGCCGCCGCGCCCGCCGCACTGGGGCGGCTACCGCCTCAAGCCCACCTCGATGGAATTCTGGCAAGGCCGGCCCTCGCGCCTGCACGACCGCCTGCGCTACGTCGCCGACGGCCAGGGCTGGAAGATCGAGCGCCTGTCGCCCTGACGCCGCCGGGCGCCGGCCACGGCGCCCGCCCCATTTCTCAATTGCATGCCAGCCTCCTCCCCTGATTTCGACGCTGCCTTCTTCCGCACCGCGCTCGGCCGCTACGCCACCGGCGTCACGGTCGTGACCACCGCCGACCTCGATGGCGCCCCCATTGGCCTGACGGTCAGCTCGTTCAATTCGGTGTCCCTGAATCCGCCGCTGGTGCTGTGGAGCCTGTCGCGCAATTCCTCGTCGCTGGCCGCCTTCGAGCAGTGCCAGCGCTACGTGGTCAATGTATTGAGCGCCGACCAGATTGCGCTGGCGCGGCGCTTCGCCACCGGCAAGACGCCGGACCGTTATGCCGGCCTGACCGTGCACCACGCGCCGGGCGGCACGCCGATGCTGGACGGCCATTGCGCCGCCTGGTTCGAATGCCACAACCGCAGCCGCTATGTCGAGGGAGATCACGTCATCATGGTGGGAGAAGTCGAACGTTGCGGCCATAGCGGCGAACCGCCGCTGGTCTTCCACGCGGGCGGTTTCGACCTGACGCCCGCCGGCGCCCGCGCGGAAGGCGGGAAGCCATGAGCGCCGACATCGATTGCGTCGTCATCGGCGCGGGCGTGGTCGGCCTGGCCATCGCCCGCGCCCTGGCCCAGTCGGGCCGCGAGGTGCTGGTGGCCGAGGCCACCGAGGCGATCGGCACCGGCATCAGCTCGCGCAATTCCGAAGTCATCCACGCCGGCATCTATTACCCGGCGGGCAGCCTCAAGGCCCGCCTGTGCGTGCGCGGCAAGCATCTGCTGTATGCCTATTGCGCCGAGCGCGGCATTCCGCACAAGCGGCTGGGCAAGCTGATCGTGGCCACCAGCGCCGAGCAGGCCGCCCAGCTCGAAGGCATCGCGCAGCGCGCCCGCGCCAACGGCGTGGACGATCTGCAGTTCATTTCCGGCGAAGACGCCATGCGGCTGGAACCGGCGCTGCGCTGCACGGCGGCGCTGGTGTCGCCGTCCACCGGCATCGTCGACAGCCACGCGCTGATGCTGGCCTACCAGGGCGATGCCGAGAACGCCGGCGCCCAGTGCGTGTTCCACACCCCGCTGGTGTCCGGCCGGGTGCGCCCCGAAGGCGGCTTCGATCTGCAGTTCGGCGGCGATGACGCCATGAGCCTGAGCTGCAACGTGTTGATCAATTCGGCCGGCCTGCAGGCGCCGGCGCTGGCGCGCCGCATCGAGGGCGTGCCGGCCGCCAGCATCCCCACCGATTACCTGTGCAAGGGCAGCTATTTCACGCTGTCCGGCCGCGCGCCGTTCTCGCGCCTGATCTACCCCGTGCCGCAACACGCCGGCCTGGGCGTGCACCTGACGCTCGACATGGGCGGCCAGGCCAAGTTCGGCCCCGACACCGAGTGGGTCGGCACCGAGGACTACACCCTCGACCCGGCCCGCGCCGAGGTCTTCTACGCCGCCGTGCGCAGCTACTGGCCGGCCCTGCCGGACGACGCCCTGGCGCCGGGCTATACCGGCATCCGCCCCAAGATCTCCGGTCCGCACGAGCCGGCCGCCGATTTCGTCATCGCCGGCCCGGCCGCCCATGGCGTGCCCGGCCTGGTGAACCTGTTTGGCATAGAATCGCCCGGGCTGACTTCCAGCCTGGCACTGGCCGAGGAAACCCTGGCGCGTCTGGCGGACGACGCTTCTTCTCATTCTTCCCACTGAATCATGCAGCACAACGACTACATCCTGACCCTGTCCTGCCCCGACCGCACCGGCATCGTCTTCCGCGTCAGCGGCCTGTTGTTCGAATCGGGTTGCAACATCCTCGATTCGCAGCAGTTCGGTGACGAAGAGACCGGCCGCTTCTTCCTGCGGGTCCACTTCGACCTGCCGGCCGGCGCGGCCCCGGACGCGCTGCGCGCCCGGCTGGACGAGATGGCGGCCGAGTACGGCATGGATTTGCAGCTTCATGACGCGCGTCGCAAGGAACGCCTGCTGATCATGGTCAGCAAGCAGGGCCACTGCCTGAACGACCTGCTGTTCCGTGTGCACAGCGGCCAGTTGCATGCCGAAGTGGCCGCCATCGTCTCGAACCACAACGACTACGCCAGCCTGGCGGCGTCCTACGGCATCCCGTTCCACCACCTGCCCGTCACACCCGACACCAAGGCGGAACAGGAACGCCAGGTGCTGGCGCTGGTGGACCGCTACGAGATCGACCTGGTGGTGCTGGCGCGCTACATGCAGATCCTGTCGGCCGACATGTGCCGCGCGCTCAATGGCCGCGCCATCAACATCCACCACAGCTTCCTGCCCAGCTTCAAGGGCGCCCGCCCGTACCACCAGGCGCATGCGCGCGGCGTCAAGATCATCGGCGCCACCGCCCACTTCGTCACCTCGGACCTGGACGAAGGCCCGATCATCGACCAGGACATCGAGCGCGTCGACCACACCATGACGGCGCAGGACCTGACCCAGGTCGGCAGCGACATCGAGTCGCTGGTGCTGTCGCGCGCCGTGCGCAGCCACGTCGAGCACCGCATCCTGCTGAACCGCAACAAGACCGTGGTGTTCCGCTAGGACAGCACCGGCATCCGCATTCCCCGGCGGGGCGCCGCCCGCCTCATGAACGCCGGCCACCGTGCCGGCGTTTTGCTTGACCCGCCTCGGCTGCGGGAAACTGGCGCTCGACCAGCGCCAGCGCCTTTTCCTGCAGCGGCGAACGATCCTCGTCCGGCCAGATCACCTGGCTGACCGAGCGCGCCTCGTGCTCGAACGCGATGAACCGGGTGCCCGCCAGGCCGCTGCGCGACAGGCACGACGGCACGATCGACACGCCCAGCCCCTGCGACACCAGCGAGGCCACGCTGAGCCAGTGGCGCACCTCGTGCCGGACCACGGGCATGAAGCCCGCCGCCACGCACAGCGACAGCACGGTCTCGTAATAGCTGGGTGAAGCGGCGCGTGCGAAGAACACGAAATCGTCGCCGGCCAGGTCCGCCAACGCCAACGAACGCCGCCCGGCCAGCGCATGGCTTTGCGGCAGGCACACCACGAAAGGTTCGGCCAGCAGGTCGCGCGCCGCCACCCCGGCCGGCACGGGGTTGGCATGGATGAAGCCCAGGTCCTGCTCGCCGCGCCGCACCGCCTCGATCTGGTCGTGCGAATTCAATTCGGTCAGCACGTGTTCCACGTCCGGCAGTTCGGCCCGCATCGACGCCAGCAGCGCCGGCAGGCCGCGGTACAGCATCGAGCCCACGAAGCCGATGCGCAGCCGGCCGCGCAGGCCGGCGTCGACTCGCTGCACCAGCATGCGCACGTCCTCGGCCTGGCGCAGCAGCGTCAGGGCCTCGCGGTACAGCACCTGGCCGGCGGCGGTCAGTTCGACGTGGCGGCTGGTGCGCGCCAGCAGGCGCGCGCCGACGTTGTCCTCGAGCTGGCGGATCGCGTAGCTCAAGGGCGGCTGGGAAATGTGCAGGCGCGCGGCGGCGCGGCTGAAATGGCGCTCTTCGGCCACGGCGATGAAATAGCGCAGCAAGCGCGGATCCAGGTCCATCGGTCTCCTCCCGGGGCGCGCCTGCCGGCGGCGCCCGAGATCCATATTTTTATTGGATAGGTCTACACCAAAACGGTATTTGTATAGATTAATCCATCATCGCACCATGCCGGAAACTCCCCTTTTGCGCAGGATGCCGCCATGGATACCCCCGCCCAGCCCCCGTCGCCCCCGCCCGCGCCGCCACGCCCGTCCCGGACGCGCGCGGCCTGAACCTGTTCCGCGCCGATCCCTACGCCGCGCCGCTGGTCCGGCGCTACCTGCCGGCCGCGCTGCACGCGCACCTGCTGCCGCACCTGGACCGCCTGGGCGGACTGGCCGGCGGCCTGATGGACGAGCTGGCGGCCACCGCCGACAAGCATCCCCCACCCTGTCGGTGCGCAGCCGCGCCGGCGCCGACGAGTCGCGCATCGACAAGCATCCGGCCTATATCGAGCTGGAACGCCTGGCCTACAGCGAATTCGGCCTGGCGGCGCTGTCGCATCGCGGCGGCGTGCTGGGTTGGCCCGAACCGATGCCGGCCGCCGCCAAGTACGCGCTCAGCCATCTGTTCGTGCAGGCCGAGTTCGGCCTGTGCTGCCCGGTCAGCATGACCGACTCGCTGGCGCGCACGCTGCGCAAGTTCGGCGACCCGGCGTTGGTCGAGCGGGTGCTGCCGCAGGTCACCAGCCAGGACTTCGACGCCCTGCGCCAGGGCGCCATGTTCATGACCGAACAGGGCGCCGGCTCGGACGTCAGCGCCACCGAGGTCACGGCCACGCGCCAGGATGACGGAAGTTGGCGCATCCACGGCGACAAGTGGTTCTGCTCCAATCCCGACGCCGGCTTCGCCATGGTGCTGGCGCGCAGCGAAAGCGAGCCCGGCCTGAAGGGCGTGTCGCTGTTCCTGCTGCCGCGCGACCTGGCCGACGGCACGCACAACCACTACCGCATCCTGCGCCTGAAGGACAAGCTCGGCACCCGTTCCATGGCCAGCGGCGAAATCCGCCTGGAAGGCGCGCTGGCGTGGCTGGTGGGCGAGCGTGGCAAGGGCTTCAAGCACATGGCCGACATGATCAACAACTCGCGCCTGTCCAACGGCATGCGCGCGGCCGGCCTGATGCGCCGCGCCGTCACCGAGGCCACGTACGTCTCGCAGCACCGCCGCGCGTTCGGCAAGCGCCTGATCGACATGCCGCTGATGCAGCGCCAGCTCGTGAAAATGACGGTATGGGCCGAACAGGCCCGCAGCGTCATGTTCCAGACCGCCCGCGCGCTGACCGACGCCGACCAGGGCCAGGGCGATGCGGCGCTGGCGCGCATCCTGACTCCCCTGATCAAGTTCCGCGCCTGCCGCGATGCGCGCAAGGTCACCGGCGACGCCATGGAAGTGCGCGGCGGCTGCGGCTATATCGAGGAATGGACCGAGCCGCGCCTGGTGCGCGACGCGCACCTGGGCTCGATCTGGGAAGGCACCAGCAACATCGTGGCGCTGGACGTGCTGCGCGCCATCAAGAAGGAAGGCTCGCTGCCCGCGCTACGCCGCCATATCGACCAGTTGCTGGCCGACGGCCTGCCCTGCCCGTCCGCGCTCGCCGCCACCCAGGCCGATGCGCTGGAGCGGACCTATGCGCTGGCCGAACATGCCGCGCAGGGCGACCACGCCGAACTGGCGCGGCAGGCCGCCTCGCTGCTGTACCACGCGGTGTCGATGGCGGCGCTGCGCTGGGAAGCCGCCGGCGAGGGCCTAGCCAGCCGCGCGCTGCTGGCCGACCAGGTGCTGCAGCACCGCCTGGCGCCGCGCGATCCCTATGCCATTCCCGCCGACGAAAGCGCCGCCTGCCGCGGCATCCTGCAACACGCGCTGTAGCCTGGCGCCCCCGACGCCGGCGGCACAGCCGGCGCGCCCACCACTGGAGACAACCATGAAACGCCTGTTCACCCCCTTGCTGCTGGCGGCCGCCGCCATCGCCGCCGTCCCTCCCGCGCTGGCGGCCGACGCCTATCCGTCGCGCCCCGTCACGCTGGTGGTGCCGTTCCCGCCCGGCGGCCCGACCGACGCGCTGGCGCGCCGCCTGGCCGAAAAGCTCAAGCAGCCGCTGGGCCAGACTGTCATCGTCGAGAACCGCGCCGGCGCCGGCGGCAACATCGGTTCCGAATACGTGGCCGCCGCCAAGCCGGACGGCTACACCATCCTGTTCGGCACCTCGGGACCGCTGGCCATCAACGTCAGCCTGTACAAGAACCAGGGCTACAACCCCGAGACCAGCTTCGCGCCCATCATCCGCATCGGCCACCTGCCCAACATCCTGGTGGTGAACCCGTCAGTGCCCGCCAACAACGCGCAGGAACTGATCGCCTACGCCAAAAAGAACCCGGACAAGCTCAGCTATGCCTCGTCCGGCAACGGCGCGTCCTCGCACCTGGCCGGCATCCTGTTCAACCAGATGGCCGGCACCCGCATCATGCACATTCCCTACAAGGGCACCGGGCCGGCGCTCAACGACCTGCTGGGCGGCCAGGTGTCGATGTCGTTCACCGACATCCTGACGGCGCTGCCGTACATCAAGGCCGGCAAGCTGCGCGCCATCGGCCTGGCCAGCGCGCAACGCTCGGACGCGCTGCCGGACCTGCCGACGCTATCCGAACAGGGCCTGTCGGGCTATGACGTCAGCGTGTTCTTCGGCATCGTCGCGCCCAAGGCCACCCCGCCCGAGACCGTGGCCAAACTGAACCAGGCATTCCAGGCCGCGCTGTCGGACCCCGCGATCGAACAGACGCTGCGCAGCCAGGGCATCGTGCGCGCCCAGGACCAGACGCCGCAGGGACTGTCCCGCTTCATCACGACCGAAGTGCCCAAGTGGCGCACGCTCATCAAGAGCGCCAACGTTTCCATCGACTGACCGCAGAGGCTCCATGGCTCCCAAGCTTCCCGATGCCGGCGCCCTCGCCGGCTGCAAAGTGATCGACCTGTCGCGCGTGCTGGGCGGTCCTTATTGCACCCAGATCCTGGCCGACCACGGCGCCGACGTGCTCAAGATCGAGCCGCCCGGCGGCGACGAGACGCGCGGCTGGGGCCCGCCGTTCCTGGGCGATACCGCGTCGTACTTCGTCGGCGTCAACCGCAACAAGCGCGGCATGACGCTGGACCTGTCGCAGGCGGCCGGACAGGAACTGCTGCGCCACCTGCTGGCCGACGCCGACGTGCTGGTCGAGAACTTCAAGCCAGGCACGCTGGAGAAATGGGGGCTGGGTTACGACACCTTGAAAGAACGCTTCCCGAAACTGATCCACTGCCGCGTCAGCGGCTTCGGCGCCGATGGCCCGCTGGGCGGCCTGCCGGGCTACGACGCCTGCGCGCAGGCCATGTGCGGACTGATGAGCGTGAACGGCGAGGCCGATGGCGACGCCACCCGCGTCGGCCTGCCGGTGGTGGACATGGTGACGGGCCTGAACGCGGCAGTGGCGATCCTGCTGGCGCTGAACGAACGCGTGCGCAGCGGCCTGGGCCAGTTCCTCGACATCACGCTGTACGACTGCGCGCTGTCGCTGCTGCATCCGCACGCGCCCAATTACTTCTACAGCGGCAAGACGCCGGGTCGCAGCGGCAACGCGCATCCGAACATCGCGCCCTACGAAACCCTGCCCACGGCCAGCGGCCCGATCTTCCTGGCGGTCGGCAACAACCGCCAGTTCGCGCAGTTGGCGCAGGTGCTGGAGGCGCCGGCGCTGGCGACGGACCCGCGCTATGCCGCCAACGCCGACCGGCTGGCGCACCGCCAGGCCCTGCGCGACGACCTGTCCGCGCTGCTCGCGCAGCACGATGCCGCGGCGCTGGCGGACCGCCTGCTGCGCGCCGGCGTGCCAGCCGCGGCGGTGCAGACCGTGGACCAGGCGCTGGCCCATCCGCACACGAAGCATCGCGGCATGGTGCTGAAACAGGGCGACTACCGCGGCGTCGGTTCGCCGATCAAGCTGTCGCGCACGCCCGCCACGCTGCGCCGCCTGCCGCCCGACCTCGCGCCGTCCCAGCCATAGCGGCCAGGGCCGCCTTTCCCTACACGCGCTTGCATGTCTTGCATGCACAGACAATTCGTTGCATGACTGTTGCACTGCCGCGCGCGCGGCCGATTTAGACTTTTCCCCATCACACCGGCCCGCCCCTCCCGGCGGGCTCCGGGGGAGCGACGCGCGGCGACATCCGCGCAGCATGCCCGCTCCCTCGACGTTGCCCTGGCGCGACTCCCCCATCGAACGAGAACAAGGAGAAAGACTATGGCCACGAACGCCTCCAGCGGCGAGCCGCAACAGAACGCCCCGCTCAAGCGGGTGATGGGCCCCAAGCTGCTGCTGCTTTTCATCGTCGGCGACATCCTGGGCACCGGCGTCTACGCCCTGACCGGACAGGTCGCCAAGGAAGTCGGCGGCGCGGCCTGGCTGCCATTCCTGGTGGCGTTCGGCGTGGCGCTGCTGACCGCGCTGTCGTACCTGGAACTGGTCACCAAGTACCCGAAAGCGGCGGGCGCCGCGCTTTACGTGCACAAGGCGTTCGGCGTGCATTTCCTGACCTTCATCGTCTGCTTCACCGTGATGTGCTCGGGCCTGACCTCGGCGGCGACCGCGTCACAGGCCTTCGCGGCCAACCTGTTCGCGGCCTTCGGCGTCGAGGCCAGCAAGACCTGGATCACCGTGGGCGCGCTGGGCTTCATGGCGCTGGTGATGCTGGTGAACCTGCGCGGCGCGTCCGAAAGCGTGCGGGCCAATGTGGTCCTGACCCTGATCGAGCTGTCGGGCCTGCTGATGGTCATTCTGCTTGGCTTCTATGCCATGTCGGAAGGCCAGGCCGATTTCTCGCGCGTCATCGCTTTCGACACACCGGAAGACAAGAGCGTATTCCTGGCCGTCACTTCGGCCACGGCGCTGGCGTTCTTCGCCATGGTCGGCTTCGAGGACTCCGTCAACATGGCCGAGGAAACGCACAATCCCAGCCGCATCTTCCCCAAGGTGATGCTGACCGGATTGGGCCTGACGGCAGTGATCTACGTACTGGTGTCGATCTGCGCGGTGGCGCTGGTGCCGGTGGGCGAACTGGCCAGCAGCAGCACGCCGCTGGTGCTGGTGGTCAAGCGCGCCGCGCCCGGCCTGCCGGTGGAATACATCATGCCGGTGATCTCGATGTTCGCCGTGGCCAACTCGGCCCTGATCAACATGATGATGGCCAGCCGCCTGCTGTACGGCATGTCGCGCCAGGGCGTGCTGCCGGCATTCCTGGCGCACGTGCATCGCCGCAACCAGACCCCGTGGACGGCCATCCTGTTCACCACCGCGCTGGCCTTCGGCCTGATCATCCTGGTGGCGCTGGCCGATTCCGAGGCCATCCGCGCCCTGGGCGGCACCACGGCGCTGCTGCTATTGGGCGTGTTCGCCTTCGTCAACGTGGCGGTGCTGGTGCTGCGCCGCGACCAGGTCAAGCACGAGCATTTCCGCATCAACCGCATCGTGCCGTGGCTAGGCGCGGCGGCCTGCCTGTTCCTGGTCACGCCGCTGACCGGGCGCGACCTGATCCAGTACCAGGTGGCGGGCTGGCTGCTGTTGCTGGGCGTGGCGATGTGGGGCGTGACCTACCTGGCGCGCAGCCGCGAGGAAAAGATGCGGCTGGATCCTTCGGCGCTGGAATGAGCCGTTGCGCCCGGCCCCGCCCTTGCGGGGCCGGGCGCCTCGAACGCCGAGCGGCCTGTCACGACTGAAAACCCTCAACCGCCCTTGGCCAACCCCTCACGGCGCGGATCGACCCCGCCCTGCAAGCCATCGGCATCGATCACGATGCCGTGGATGCCGCTGGGGAACTCGGTGATCTTCACCGGATGCCCCATGCGTTCGAGGGCCGGCGCCAGCGCCTCCAGCGCGGTGCCCTTCTCCAGCTCGGTCTCCTTGTTGCGGCTGCCCAGGTTCGGCAGGGCCGCCGCGGCCTGGATGTCGAGCTTCCAGTCCAGCACCGCCACGATGGTCTTGGCGACGTAGTTGATGATGGCGCTGCCGCCTGGCGATCCCACCAGCAGGTAAGGCTTGCCGTCGCGCAGCACGATCATCGGCGCCATCGCGCTGCGCGGGCGCTTGCCGGGTTCGACGCGGTTGGCCACCAGCCGCCCTTCGGGATCCTTGAACGACGACGAAAAATCCGTCATCTCGTTGTTCAGCAGGAAGCCGCGCACGAAGATCTTGCTGCCGAATTCGTTCTCGATGGTGGTGGTCATCGACAACGCATTGCCGTCCGCGTCCACCGCCACCAGATGACTGGTGGAGGGTTGCTCCAGGGCGTTGTCCCGGCCCAGCGACAGCAGCTTGCCTTCGGGGTCGCCGGGCAGCGCGACCTTCATGCTGCGGTCGGGCCGGATCAGCGCGCCGCGCGCGCGCAGGTACGCCGGATCCAGCATCGCGCGCACCGGCACACGGACGAAATCCGGGTCGGCCACGTAGAAGTCGCGGTCGGCAAACGCCAGCCGGCCGGCCTCGGCGAAATAATGCGCCGCCTCGACGCTGCCGGGCGCGAAATCGCCGATCGGATATTGCTCCAGTTCGCCCAGCATCTGCAGCACCGCGATCGGTCCGCTGCTGGGCGGCCCCATGCCGCACAGCTCGTAGCCGCGATAGGCGCCGCAGACCGGCTCGCGCTGCCGCGCCTGATAGCCCGCCAGGTCGGCCAGCGCCAGGTCGCCCGGCTTGGGATGCGCATGCACCGCGGCCACGATGTCGCGGGCGATATCGCCCTGGTAGAAGGCGTCCGCGCCGCCCTGCGCCACGGCCCGCAGCGTGGCGGCGAAGGCGGGATTCTTCAGCACGTGGCCAACCGGCCAGGCGCTGCCGTCCGGCGCATAGAAATAGGCCGCGGCGGCCGGTTGGCGCGGCAATTCCTTGTTGCCCGCCAGCAGTTTGTGCAGGCGCGGAGACACCGCGAAGCCCTGCTCGGCCAGCCGGATGGCGGGCTGGAACAGGTCGGCCCACGGCAGCTTGCCCTGGCGCTTGTGCGCCATCTCCAGGCCGCGCAGCAGGCCCGGCACGCCCACGGCCATGCCGTTGTTGACCGCCTGCGCGAACGGCAGCGGCTTGCCCTCGGCATCCAGGAAGCGATCGGGCCGCGCCGCCGCCGGCGCGGTCTCGCGGCTGTCGTAAGTGACGATGGCGCGGTCCTTGGCCGAATACACCACCATGAAGGCGCCGCCGCCGATGCCGGAGGATTGCGGCTCGACCAGGTTCAGCACCAACTGTGTGGCGATGGCGGCATCCACCACGCTGCCGCCGCGCTTGAGCATTTCATCGCCGGCCGCGGTCGCCAGCGGATTGGCCGACACCATCATGAAGTGCGCTGCGCGCACCAGCGTGCGCGCCTGGCTGCCGCTGGCGGCTTCCGGATTCAGGTCCTCGGCCGCGGTCGGCGTACGCGCCCAGGCCGAGGGCGCCACGGCCAGGACGGCGGCGATCAGGAAAGCGGCGGGGGAACGGCACACACGCATGGGACGGGCTCCAGGATGACGCCGGACGCCCGGCTTGGATGTCCATGATAGACAAGACCCGCGCCGCTGTCGCACGCGCGCCGCCGCGCCGTAGAATGCGGCATTGCGCCGATATCCCCCATTGCTCCATGCGCCTGCGCCACATCGAGATCTTCGAAGCCATCCGCCGCACCGGCTCCCTGACCCAGGCCGCCGCGGCGCTGCACATCACCCAGCCCGCCGCCAGCAAGCTGCTGGCGAGCGCCGAGTCGCAGTTGGGCTTCAAGCTGTTCGAACGCGTCAAGGGCCGCCTGGTGGCCACGCGCGAGGCCGACATCCTGACGCCCGAAGTGGCGCGCCTGAACCTGGACCTGGACAGCGTGCGCCGGCTGGCCGCCAGCCTGCGCGACCGGCCCCATGCGCACCTGCGGCTGGGCTGCGCCCCGGCGCTGGGCCTGGGCCTGCTGCCCGGCGTGGTGCGCGACAGCCGCGATGCGCAACCGGGCCTGACCTTCGATATCCACACCTATCACAGCAGCGAGCTGGTGCGCGGCATGCTGACACGCGAGCTGGACCTGGCGGTGACCTTCGACACCGGCGAGACGCCGGGCCTGACGCGCACCGAACTGGGCCAGACCGAACTGGTCCACCTGGGCCGCGGCCCCGGCGGCGGCCCGCTGGCGCTGGCCGACATCGCCGGCGACAGCCTGATCCTGCTGGACGCCAGCGACGCCGCCGGCGCGTTGCTGCGGATGGCCCTGGACGCGCAAGGCGTGGACCCGCCCGCCGCGATCCGCGTGCAGACTCACTACGTCGCCTGCGCGCTGGCGCAGGCCGGCGCCGGTGATGCCATCGTCGACGCCATCACCGCCCAGGCGATGCTGCGGCCCGACATGCGCCTGCGGCGCCTGTCGCCCACGCTGGGCGTGCCGATCAGTGTGCTGACGCGCAGCCAGGACCCGCTGACGGCGGTGCATCGCGACCTGATCGATCGATTGCGCGCGGCCTGCGAAGCAAGCCAGGCGGCGCTGGAACGCTGACCGCGCCGGCGCGGGTCCCTCGCGCCACAAAGCAAGAGGCGCCCCGCAGGGCGCCTCTTGCTCAGGCCGGTGGCGGACGGCGGGCAAAAAAGCCGCGCCGTTGCCCCATCAATCCAGCTTGATGTTCTGCTTCTTCACGACGTCCTTCGCCCAGTCGTACTGTTCCTTGATTTCCTTGGCGAACTCTTCCGGGGTGTTGCCCGACGGGGCCGAGCCCTGGTCGTCCAGCGCCTTGATGACCTTGGGGTCCTTCAGGGCCACGACGGCGGCGTCACGCAGCTTGTTGACGACGTCCATCGGGGTGCCCTTGGGCGCCAGCAGGCCGTACCAGACCGGCTGATTCAGCACCGGGAAGCCGGCTTCCTTGAAGTTGGGCACGCCCTTGAGCGAGGCGATGTTGTCGGGCCAGGCGATGGCCATGGCGTTCAGCTTGCCCGCCTGGATCTGCGGCATCGAGGACGGCAGGTTGTCGAAGATGATTTCGATCTGGCCGCCGACGGCGTCAGCCACGGCCGGGCCCGACCCCTTGTAGGGCACGTGCACGATGTCGGTGCCGGTGGCCATCTTGAACGATTCGCCCATCAGGTGCAGCACGCCGCAGGTGCCCGAGCTGCCGTACGAGTACTTGCCGGGGTTCTTCTTCAGTTCTTCGACGAAGCCCTTGAAGTCCTTGGCCGGGAACTTCGGGTTCACGGCGACCACGTTGGCGGTGTTGGCGAAGTTGGTGACGGCCTGGAAGTCCTTGATCGGATCGTAGGGCAGGTCATTGGGGCGGCACGCCGGGTTGACGGCCATCGTCGAGACGGTGGCGATCGACAGCGTGTAGCCGTCCGGCGCGGCGCGCGCGGCTTCGGCCGCGCCGATGGCGCCGCCGGCGCCGCCCTTGTTCTCGACGACCATCGGCTGGCCCAGTTCCTGGCTCATGCGCTGCGTCACGAGGCGCGCGATGATGTCGGTGGAGCCGCCGGGCGCGAACGGGACGATGACGCGAATCGGCTTGTTGGGGTAGTTGTCGGCGGCATGCGCGGCCGAAGCGCCGATCGTGCCGGCGGCCAACGCGACAGCGATAGCCAGGGAGCGAACTTTATTCATGTGTGTGTTTCCTCCTAATGTGCGAGCCCGCATGTGAACGGACCGTTTTGTGGCGCGCCCGTCTGTAGACGAGTCAGCAGTTAACGGTGGGGGCGCATCGCTTGGTATGCAGGGCAGAAAGCCGTGCTGTTTTGAGTTGCTTGTGGCACACGCGCCCGCCAGAATGACGGAGAATAGCAGCAAATGCTTACGATCGCATAGCGAGCCGATCCCCGGCCGACGCGCTCGAAAAACACATTATCGACATGTCGGTCGCACTGCTGGTTTTCCCTGATTTCATGCTGGTCGCGCTGGGTTGGGCGTTGCGGCACAAACTCAATTTCTCGCGCGAATTCTTCGCTGGCGCCGAGCGCCTCGTGTACTTCGTGCTGTTCCCCGCCCTGCTGTTCCAATCCATCCTGCGCACGCCGATCAGCGCGGGCAATGCCGCAATACTGTTGCAGGCGACGGCGGCGGTGCTCCTCTCTGGCGTGGCGCTGTCGTGGCTGGCGGGCCTCGTCCTCAAGCCCTCCTCGCTCGGCCTGGCATCTTCGGCGCAATGCGGCTTCCGCTTCAACACGTATCTCGGACTGGCCCTATCGGCCAGCCTGGGCGGCACGCCCGGACAGACCGTGATGGCGCTGATCATCGGCTTCGCGGTGCCGATGGCCAACGTGGCGGCGGTGTACGGGTTGGCGCGCCACAACGGCGGCAACCTGCTGCGCGAGCTGGCGCGCAATCCGCTGGTGGTGTCGACCCTGGCGGGGCTGGCGTGCAATCTCGCGGGGCTGCATCTGCCGGGGCCGGTGGACACGGTGCTGGCGCGGCTGGGCGCGGCGGCGATCGCGCTGGGGATCCTGTGCGTGGGCGCCAGCCTGGCGTGGGAAGGGGGCAAGGGCTATGGCGGGTTGATCGCGTGGATGCTGGCGGTGAAGCTGGTGGCGTTGCCGCTGGTGGCGCTGGGCGTGGCCAGGTTGCTGGGGCTGGCGCCGCTGGAGGTGCGGATGCTGTTGTTGTTCGCGGCGTTGCCGACGGCTTCGGCGGCTTATGTGCTGGCGATGCGGATGGGGGAGATGGGCGGATGGTGGCTGTGCTCATTTCCCTGGGGACGTTGTTTTCTGCTGTGACGATTCCTGCCTGGGTGTTGTTGGTGGGGAGCGCTTAGGGGCTTTCTTGGTTGCGCGGCTCGGGGGTTTTGCGGCGGTTGCTTTCTTCGTAGGTCGCCCCTCGCGGCGGCGTTGGGCCGTGTGAGCGCCCACGATTGCGGTCCGGAGCGTTCGCTCCGGACTGCCCCGTCGTCATCCTCGTCTTCGCCTTCGGCGACTCCTTCGGATTCCCTCGGGCGCATCGAGGTTGCTCACACGGCCCAACGCCGCCACGAGGGGCTACGGGGGTTGAGAAATGTCGCGCTGCTGGGCCGAGGGACAGGGAAGGGGGTGCGTTGCCCGCCAGGGCCGGCCGCGCGGGCGGCCGGACCTGGCATACGTGGTTGTGGGTGTCGGGGCGGTGTGCGCTGCGCGTTTGCGCGGACGGCGCACAATGGCAGCGATGACAGCGCGCGCAGTGCGTCGTGATGAGAGATTGGGGCGACGCAGAGGGGCCACATCCTGCAGGTGGCGAGGTAGTCGGTCAGTGGCGGGGTGCGGCCGCGCCATCAAGCGCGGCGCGCAAAAAAAGCCGCCCCAGTTGGGGCGGCTTTTTTTTGCGGCGTGACCCGTCCTGAATTTGGTTGACACCTTTTTGAGAGAAAAAAGGAGAGTCAATTGGAATCAAGGATCAAGCGAACCCAGCGGGATTACAGCCTGGCTTTTAAACTGTCGGTGGTCGAGCAGGTGGAAAAAGGCGAGCTGACGTACAAAGAGGCGCAGCGTCGCTACGGGATCCAAGGCCGGTCGACGGTGCTGGTGTGGCTGCGCAAGCATGGTCGCCCGGGCTGGAGTGGCTGGAGCTTGCCGACGGTCAGAGGAGTGGATATGGATCGTCAGGGCAAGGGACTCACGCCCGAGCAGCGGATCAAGGAGCTGGAGGTTCAGCTCAAGGAGGCGCGCGAGAAGGCGCAGTTGTTCGAGGCCGTGGTCAACGTGCTGGAGAAAGACTACGGGGTGCGCGTCGTAAAAAAGCCTTCGGGCAAGTCCTCACGCAAAAGCTCGTCCAAGGGTTGAGCGTGGCAAGGGCTTGCCGCTACATGGGGCACAGCCGCCAGGCCTATTACAAGGGCAGGCACAGGGAGCGAGAGCGCCAGCAGCAGGCTTGCCAGGTGGTGTCGATGGTGACGGCGTTGCGGGTCCGGCAACCGAAGTTGGGTACGCGTAAGCTACATCACGTGCTGCGCCAGCCGCTGCGCGAGGCGGGGATCAAGGCCGGGCGCGATGCGCTGTTCGACATCCTGCGCAGCGCCCGGATGCTGGTCAGACCGCGCCGGGCGTATCACAAGACCACGGACAGCCATCACCGCTTCCGGCGCCACCCGAACCTGCTCAAGGCGGGTCAAGGCCAGGTGGTGGCGACCGGCCCCGAGCAGGTCTGGGTGGCGGACATCACCTACCTGCCGACCGACCAGCGGTGCACCTACTTGAGCCTGGTGACCGATGCCTACTCGCGCAAGATCGTGGGCTACCACGTGGCCGAGAATCTGCAGACCGAAGGGGTGCGCCGCGCGCTGGAGATGGCGTTGCGCTCGCGGCGCTCGAGTCAGCCGTTGGTGCACCACTCGGATCGAGGCATCCAGTACTGCTCGACGTACTACCAGCGCCTGCACGCCCGCCATGGCATCCGTTGCTCGATGACCGACGGCTACGACTGCTACCAGAATGCCTTGGCCGAGCGGGTCAACGGCATCCTGAAGGGAGAGCTGTTGCTCCAAAGACCCGCTGATCTGGCCCAAGCCAGGCTCATGGTCAGGCAGTCTGTCCAGATCTACAACACCGAGCGCCCACATCTGTCCCTACAATGCAAAACACCCGATGAAGTTCATCGGGTGCTCAGTCCGTAATCGCTACGGATACCGTCCCGTAGGTGTCAACCTAGGGCAGGACGGGTCAGCGGGATTACTTGCCGGCGTTGGTCATGCTGCCGGGCACGACCCATTCGGCGAATTGGGCTTCGGTGACGTAGCCCAGGGCCAGGGCCGATTCCTTCAGCGACAGGCCTTCCTTGTGCGCCTTCTTGGCGATCTGGGCGGCCTTGTCGTAGCCGATGTGGGGGTTCAGGGCGGTGACCAGCATCAGCGAGCGGTCGACCAGTTCGGCGATGCGTTCGCGGTTGGGTTGGATACCGGCGGCGCAGTGCTTGTCGAAGCTGGCCATGCCGTCGGTCAGGAGGCGCACGGACTGCAGGAAGTTGTGGATCACCAGGGGCTTGTAGACGTTCAGCTCGAAGTTGCCGCTGGCGCCGCCGATGTTGATGGCGACGTCGTTGCCCATGACCTGGGCCGCCAGCATGGTGATGGCTTCGCACTGGGTCGGGTTGACCTTGCCCGGCATGATGGAGCTGCCGGGTTCGTTTTCGGGGATGCTGATTTCTCCCAGGCCGGAGCGCGGGCCGCTGGACAGCCAGCGCACGTCGTTGGCGATCTTCATGAGGCCGGCGGCGAGCGACTTGAGGGCGCCGTGGGCGAACAGCAGGGCTTCGTGCGAGGCCAGGGCCTGGAACTTGTTGGGCGCGGAGACGAAGGCGGTTTCGGTGGCGTGGGCCAGTTCGGCCGAGACCTTGGCGGAAAACTGCGGGTGCGCGTTCAGGCCGGTGCCGACGGCGGTGCCGCCGATGGCCAACTGGTGCAGGCCCGGCAGCGTGGCGCGGATCTGCTGTTCGGCCAGGTCGAGCTGGGCGACGTAGCCGGACAGTTCCTGGCCCAGTGTCAGCGGGGTGGCGTCCTGCAGGTGGGTGCGGCCGATCTTGACGATGTCGTAGAACTCGGCGCTCTTGGCGGCGAAGGTGGCGCGCAGGGTCTTCAGCGCCGGCAGCAGGTGGTGCTCGACCTGGACGGCGGCGGCCACGTGCATGGCGGTGGGGAAGGTATCGTTGGACGACTGGCCGCGGTTGACGTGGTCGTTGGGGTGCACCTTGCGTTCTTCGCCGCGCACGCCGCCCAGCAGTTCCGAGGCGCGGTTGGCCAGCACCTCGTTCATGTTCATGTTGCTCTGCGTGCCCGAGCCGGTCTGCCACACGGACAGCGGGAATTCGTTGGGCCACTTACCCGCGATGACTTCATCGGCGGCGCGGATGATGCCGTCGGCGATCTTGGGATCGAGTTCGCCCAGGTCGGCGTTGACCTTGGCGGCCGCGCGCTTCAGGCGCGCCATCGCAATGACCAGCGGCTCGGGCATCTTTTCGGTGGAGATCGCGAAAAAATGCAGCGAACGCTGCGTCTGCGCGCCCCAGAGATGATCCTCGGGGACCTCGATGGGGCCAAAAGTGTCTTTTTCGATGCGGGTCTTCATGGCGCTTACTGCTCCGTGGCGGCGTCCGTCACGGCCGGCGGAACCCGCCTGGCCGGACGTATTTGAGAATAGCAATCACTTATAAGATTAGCAGAAACCCGAATTCCTATAATTGCGTTCGAACCGTGTTCCCATCCTGACCTTTTACCACTCGCCCCGCGACCCGCGCCATGTCCGCTCCCCTTCGCAGCCTGACCCTGCACCTGCCCGACGAAGCCGCCACAGAGGCGCTGGCGCGACAGCTCGCCCCGCTTGTCTCCGGCCGCGAAACCGGGCTGGCAGGCGCATGTATCCATCTTCAGGGAGACCTGGGGGCAGGAAAAACGGCCTTCTCCAGGGCATTGTTGCGGGAATGCGGCATCACAGGCCGAATCAAGAGTCCCAGCTACGCGCTGCTTGAATCCTATAAAGTTTCTAACTTATACTTCTATCACCTTGATTTTTATAGATTTAGTGATTCGCGCGAATGGCTGGACGCCGGATTCCGGGATTTGCTGCGTGAGGATGCGGTCGTTTTGATTGAATGGCCGGAACGGGCCGAGGGCCTTTTGCCCCCTCCCGACCTGCAGATTTCCCTGTCGTACGCCGGCCAAGGACGCGATGTCACGCTGACTGCGCACACCGCTCGAGGACAAACATGGTTGAACGCGATTGTCCCCCGCCCGACACGGCGCCCTCCCTGCGGCAGGCGCCACCCGACGTCGCCTGATCAGCGTCGCCGCCACCCTGCTCGTCCTGCCGGTGGTGCCGCGGCTGGCGCAGGCCGCCACCATCCTGGCCGTGCGCACCTGGCCGGCCGACGAATACACCCGCGTCACGCTGGAGCTGGACAGCGAGCTCAAGGCTGAACAGTTCACTCTGGAAAATCCCCACCGCCTGGTGGTCGATATCGAGGGACTGACCCTGAGCGCAGCGCTCAACGACCTGGTGTCCAAGGTCCGCCCCGACGATCCCTATATCCAGAGCCTGCGCGTGGCGCAGAACCGGCCCAACGTGGTGCGGCTGGTGTTCGACCTGAAGCAGGCCGTGGCGCCCCAGGTTTTCACGCTCAAGCCGGTGGCGGACTACCAGTACCGCCTGGTGCTCGACCTGTATCCCAAGATCGCGCAGGACCCGCTGGTCGCCATCCTGAACAAGAGCGGTCCCGACGCCGACGATCCACTGGCGCGCATCCTCGAGGACATCCAGCGCAATCCGGCCACCCGCGCCGACCCGCCCGAACCGCCCCGCGTGCGCGGCCAGCAGCCGGCCGCGCCGCTGCCGGTGCCGAAGTCGCCGCCCGCCTCTGCCGGCCGTGGCAAGCAACGCATGCTGACCATCGCGCTGGATCCCGGCCACGGCGGCGAGGACCCGGGCGCCATCGGCGGCAGCGGCCTGCGCGAGAAAGACGTGGTGCTGCGCATCGCCCGGCGCCTGAAGGCGCTGATCGACGCCCAGCCCTACATGCGCGCCTACCTCACGCGCGACGACGACTTCTTCGTGCCGCTGCACGTGCGCGTACAGAAGGCGCGCCGGGTGCACGCCGACTTGTTCGTGTCGATCCACGCCGACGCCTGGATCAAGCCCTCGGCCAACGGTTCCTCGGTGTTCGCGCTGTCGCAGCGCGGCGCCAGCAGCGCCCAGGCGCGCTGGATGGCCGACAAGGAAAACGCGGCCGACCTGATCGGCGGCGTCAACCTGGGCAGCCATGACCGCCAGGTGGCCAAGGTGCTGCTGGACCTGTCCACCACCGCACAGATCAATGACTCGCTCAAGGTCGGCAACGCCTTCCTGGACGAGATCAAGAAGATCAACCGGTTGCACAAGAACAGCGTCGAGCAGGCCGGCTTCGCCGTGTTGAAGGCGCCGGACATCCCGTCGGTGCTGGTCGAAACCGCCTTCATCAGCAACCCGCAGGAAGAGGCGCTGCTCAAGACCACGGCGCACCAGGAGAAACTGGCGCAGGCCATGTTGACGGGCATCCAGCGCTACTTCACCGCCAACCCGCCGCTGGCGCGGCTCGGCGACGTCAGCTAAGACCATGCCGGATACGAATTGGGCCATGCCTGCGCATGGCCCTTTTCTTTTGCGGCGCGCCATCATTGCCTTCGGATGATCTGGCTGCGGCTTGAATACGGTGCGGCTATCAACAGCGTCGGGTTACACCATCCTATATGCCGGCAAGTACGAGACTTGTCG
Organism: Colletotrichum falcatum; assembly: GCA_019425465.1. Classification (NCBI taxonomy): domain Eukaryota; kingdom Fungi; phylum Ascomycota; class Sordariomycetes; order Glomerellales; family Glomerellaceae; genus Colletotrichum; species Colletotrichum falcatum. The sequence continues at coordinate 146,939 of SWKJ01000237.1, forward strand.
CCGGAGTTTCAGACGGATCCATACAGATACCGGAAAGCGACCCCGGTAGATTAGCGGCCATCTTTTGGAAAGATCCATGGCCGTCCGCCTGCTATCCGCTCCGCCTTGCGTTCCAGCGCAATCCTGTATTCATCATGCAGGGATTCTGGAACATGAAACGCACGAAAATATCGCTGGCGGCAGCCCTCCTGTTGTCCACAAGCTCTTATGGCCAGACCGTCCCGAACGAGGCCACGCCCGGCGAGGCCAGGCACGACGCTCGTGATGGGCTGAAGATTTTTTCGCCGATCACTGTTAGCGCAACCATCAGGCCGGAAGATGTCACCACGCAATCCATTTCCGCCGATGAGCTGAAAAGGACGGGTGGCAACAACTTTGGCACCATCATGCGCTACCAACCGCTGATCAGCGCATCGGGCGTGAACAGCGGGTCCCGCAACGGCAAATCGGGTTTTGACCGTGGCGGTTACAGCAGCTACAACATTCGCGGCCTGGACGGCAACCGGGTGGCGCTGGATGTCAATGGCATCCCCTTGCCGGACGCCACCGGGCGCAGTTACGCGGTCTCCAGCGGTGAAGACACTTTTGGCATTGGCCGCGATTACATCGATCCCTATCTGTACGGCCACGTGAACATCGCTTCCGGATCGCGCCAGAACACGGTCAAGAACGTGGTCGGCGGCTCTGTGTCATTCGTCAGCAAATCACCGGACGCCTATCTCACGGACGGTAAACGCAGCTACCTGGAATACACCGGCGAGTTCGACACCTCCGATCATGGCTGGCACAACGGCGTGACCACCGCGTTCGGCAATGACAGCGCCAGGGCATTGTTCGCCTACAGCCGACGTGATGGCAGGCAGACGCGGAACAACAGCGGCTATCTGGATAGTTATCCGATGCGCTGGCATTCCGATGCCGCGCTGATCAACGGCGTGATCGACACCGGCGGCAGCGGCCGGATCATAGGCACGCTGGATTTCTACCGTAAATCCAGCAGGGAGAGCGCGCCCATGTACAAAAAACTGAACAGCCGCGCTCCCCAGGAAAGCGTTGTCGGCGCAAGCAGGCAACGGAATTCCACGCAACGCGATTCGATCAGCCTGGCGCACGTTTTCACGCCGCGAAACAACGCGCTGATGGATACGATGGAAAGCAAGGTCTTCTATCAGCAAACGCGCGTTGGTGATGACACCGTTTCAGCGCAGGACATCGTCACCTCATCCAGGTCGTGGTCGACCGGAATGGAGACGGAGAACCCCTTGGAGAATGTTTCGACTTTCTCCAACATGAACACCAAGACTTATGGCCTGCAAAGCGAAATCACCAAGGACTATGGCGCGCAGGCATTGAATTACGGCGTGAATTTCTCGATAACGGATTTTTCCCGGCCGTTTGACCAAGTCGGCGCGGACTATCCCACCTTGCAGCCGCAGGGCAACAACAGAACCTATGACACGAATGTATGGCTGAGCGACACCATCACCATCGGCGCGTTTTCGGTGATGCCGGGACTGAAATACTCGCGGCACAAAATCAACCCGCAGGGCTTTGAAGCCCCGTCCGACGACAACGCGCTGGGCGCTTTGACGCTGGCGGAAATCAACGAAATACATGGCAAGACGTTTACGGACGGGAAGCTATTGCCTTCGTTGACCGTCATGTATGCGTTCAAACAGGGGTTCAATACCTACCTGCAGTACAAACGCGGAGTCTCCTACCCCACCAGCAGCCAGATAGCGGGAATCTGGCTGCACCCCAGGATTGGGCGCGCCTCGCCCGCCATGGTGGGCAATTCCGACCTCAAGTCCGAAACCAGCAACCAGTTTGAATTAGGGGTGGTTGGCAAGGCAGCCCGTGGCCTTACGGTGCGCGGCAATGTCTTCTACAACAGCTACGACAATTTCATCTATAACCGGAAATACGCCTTGAGGGACTACCAGACAGGCGCGCCGAAACCGGGCGTGCAAAGCCTGCTGGCCAGGCTTCCGGCGTCGATCTCCAGCCTCACCATCGCGGAGAACCGCGACAAGGCATACATCTATGGCGCAGAGGTCGTCACCCGGATCGATTATGGCGCGCTGTTCGGCGCCGCCCACGGATTGAGCAGCACTTTTGCCGTGGGATACAACCAGGGCAAATCGAAATCATCGTATTCGGGTGATGGCTGGGTGGAGCTGGACAGCGTGTTGCCTGTCAAGGCCATTGCATCATTGGCCTGGGATGACCCCCAAAACCGCTACGGCGCGAGCCTTACCGCCACCTTCGTCAAGGGCAAGCAAGCCGTCGACCCTGTCCGCCAGAATTTCCCGAACAATGGCAGCCTCTCATTCGAGGAATATTCCGAAAAATACGAAAAGAACTACCTGCGCGTACCCGGATACAGCATTTTCGATCTGACGGCCTACTACAACGTGAAGAAACACCTGACAGTGGCGATGGGAGTCTACAACCTCACCAACCGCAGATACTGGGAATACGCCAGCAATAGAAAAATGACGACGACCTCGGAGCAGGATCTGCGTGATATCGCCTTGGGCACCGCGCCTGGCAGGACCTACCAGCTAAGCGTCACCGCGATGTTCTGATTCCGTCGCTTTTCCATTTCCGGGGTGGCCAGGCTCGGTTTGCCGCGGTCAGCCGCCCCGGCGCGCGCGCAGCAGCTTGAACAGGGCCGCGCCGACCACCGGCACGATGGCCGCGGCCAGGCCGATCAGGACGATGGTGTTCAGGTGCTCTTTCACCAGCGGGATATTGCCGAAGAAATAGCCCGCCGCCACCAGGCTGACCACCCACAGCAGTGCGCCCAGCACATTGAAAAGCTGGAAGCGCGACAACGGCATGTCGGCCACGCCGGCCACGAACGGCGCGAACGTGCGCACCACCGGAATGAAGCGCGACATGACGATGGTCTTGCCGCCATGCTTCTCGTAGAACGCATGCGTGCGCATCAGCGCCCCACGATCCAGGAAGCGCAGGTTCATCGAGAACACGCGCGGCCCGATGTAGCGGCCGATGGCGTAGTTCACGCTGTTGCCGGTGATGGCGGCCACGATCAGCAGCGCCCCCAGCAACACCGGATCGAGGCTGCCCGTGGCGCCGAAGGCGCCAGCGATGAACAGCAGCGAATCGCCCGGCAGGAACGGCAGCACCACCAATCCGGTCTCCGCGAAAACGATCAGGAACAGCACCAGATAGACCCACACGCCATACTGCTGGACCCAGACCCCGAGAGTCTGGTCGATGTGGAGCACCATTTGGAAAAATTCAAGCATCAATACGTCCCTGAAGGCGGAAGGGGAATCAGGCCACGACTATAGCCCACCGTATCCAGAGGCTAAAATCCTCCCTATGGCTACACCGGAACCCCCCATGACAGAACGCCGCTCCATTCTTGCGCTGCCCGATCTGCTGATCAGCCAGATCGCCGCGGGCGAAGTGATCGAGAGACCCGCCTCGGTGCTCAAGGAAATCCTCGAGAACGCCATCGACGCCGGCGCCCGCGCGATCGAGGTGCGCCTGGAGGGCGGCGGCATCCGCCGCATTGCCGTGACCGACGATGGCGGCGGCATTCCACCGGATGAGCTGCCGCTGGCGCTGGCGCGCCACGCCACCAGCAAGATCCGCAACCTCCACGAGCTGGAATCGGTCGCGTCCATGGGGTTCCGCGGCGAGGCGCTGGCCTCGATTGCCTCGGTGGCGCAGGTCTCCATTATTTCGCGCACGCGCGATGGCGAGCATGCCTGGCAGATCCAGGCCGGCAGCATGCAGGTCACCCCCGCCTCGGGCCCGCCGGGCACCACCGTGGACGTGCGCCAGTTGTTCGACGCGGTGCCGGCGCGGCGCAAGTTCCTGCGCTCGGAAGCCACCGAATTCGGCCACTGCGTCGACGCCATGGAGCGCATCGCGCTGGCCCATCCGCAGATCGCCTTCCGCCTGTTCCACCACGACCGCGCGCAGCGCCAGTGGCTGCCGGCCGAACCGCCGCAGCGCATCCGCGACGTGCTGGGCGCGGAATTCGCCGAACACGGCCTGCTGCTGTCGCACAGCGTCGGCACGGTCAGCCTGGCAGGCATGATCACCCGCCCCACCGCGGCCCGCGCCCGCGCCGACCGGCAGTACCTGTACGTCAACGGCCGCTACGTGCGCGACCGCACCGTCAGCCACGCGCTGCGCGCCGCCTACGCCGACGTGCTGCATGGCGACCGCCAGCCGGCCTACGTGCTGTTCCTGGACATCGACCCGGCCGCGGTCGACGTCAACGTGCATCCGGCCAAGCACGAGGTGCGCTTTCGCGACAGTGGCGCGGTGCACCGCTTCGTCAACCACGCGGTCAGCCAGACGCTGGCGCAGACGGGCGGATCGTCGGCGGTGGCGCCGGCCGCGGCGACGCGCGATGACGATGACGGATTCGAGACCGTGGCGCCATCAGCGCCCGCGGCAACTGGCGGCTTGCCCGCCTCCGCGCCAGCCGACACGCCTCGCCCCGGCTATACCGCCGCCAGCCCGGGCGCCGCGCCCGCCTACGGCCTGCGGCCCTCGCCGGCGCCGCAGCGCCCGCACACGCAGGTGCCGTTCCGGCTGCACGCCGAGCCGGCCGGGATTCCCGCCGCCGACTGGCAATCGCTGTACCGCCCGCTGACCGAAGACACCGCCGCGCGCGTCGAACCGCTGCGCGACGTGGCGGCGCTGGCGCCGCAGGCCGCCCCCGCGTCGACGCTGCCGGCCGACGAGGAACACCCGCTCGGCATGGCGCTGGGCCAGTTGCACGGTATCTACATCCTGGCGCAGAACCGCCGCGGCATGGTGCTGGTGGACATGCACGCGGCCCATGAGCGCGTGGTCTACGAACAGCTCAAGCAGGCGCTGGACGCGCGCAGCCTGCCGCGCCAGGACCTGCTGGTGCCGGTGGTGTTCCACGCCCAGGAAAAGGATGTGGCGGTGGTCGAGGAATTCGAGGAACAGCTCGAAGACCTCGGCTTCCAGATGCGGCCGTCCGGCCCCACGTCGATCGCGGTGCGCTCGGTGCCCGCCATCCTGGCGCGCGGCGACATCGAGACGCTGGCCCGCGCCGTGCTGCGCGACCTGGCCGGCGTGGGGGTGTCGCGCCTGTTGACCGAACAGCGCAACGAACTGCTCTCGACCATGGCCTGCCATGGCTCGGTGCGCGCCAACCGCAAGCTCACGATCGAAGAGATGAACGGCCTGCTGCGGCAGATGGAGGCCACCGAGCGCGCCGACCAGTGCAACCACGGCCGGCCGACCTGGGTGCAGTGGTCGGTGTCCGACCTGGACAAGCTGTTCCTGCGCGGGCAATAGGCCTTGTCCGTGTCCGCCCCTCCCCTCGTCATCTGCCTGGCCGGCCCCACCGCGGCCGGCAAGAGCGCCTCCACCCTGGCGCTGGCCGAACGCTGGCCGCTGGAAATCGTCAACGTCGATTCCGCCACCATCTACCGCGGCATGGACATCGGCACCGCCAAGCCGTCGCCGGCCGAACAGGCGCAGGTGCCCCAGCACCTGCTGGATATCCGGGACCCGGCACAGTCGTATTCGGCGGCCGAATTCCGCGCCGACGCGCTGCGCCTGATCGACGCGATCCGCGCGCGCGGCCGCATTCCGCTTCTGGCCGGCGGCACCATGATGTACTACAAGGCGCTGCGCGACGGCCTGGACGACCTGCCGCAGGCCGATCCGGCCTTGCGCGCCGAGCTGGAAGCGCGCGCCGCCCGCGACGGCTGGCCAGCGCTGCACGCCGAGCTGGCGCGGCTGGATCCCGTCACCGCCGCGCGCCTGGCGCCCAACGACAGCCAGCGGATCCAGCGCGCGCTGGAAATCTGCCGGTTGTCGGGCCAGCCCATGTCGGCGCTGCTCGGCCGCCAGCGCGCCGCCGCCGGCGACGACGACCACCGCTACCTGACCATCAGCCTGGAACCCTCGGCGCGCGCCGCGCTGCACGCGCGCATCGAACAACGCTTCGACGCGATGCTGGCCAGCGGCCTGTTGGAAGAAGTGCGCGGCCTGCATGCACGCGCCGACCTGCACCCGGGCCTGCCGTCGGTGCGCTGCGTCGGCTACCGCCAGATGTGGGCCCATCTCGACGGCGAGATCAGCCTGGAAGAAGCCCGCGAACAGGGCCTCGCCGCCACCCGCCAGTTGGCCAAGCGCCAGATCACCTGGCTGCGCGCCCAGCCCGAGCGCGTCATCGTCGACTGCCTGGCGGCCGATGCGGTGGCGCGGACCATCGACGCGGTGGCCACGGCGCTGGACGATGCATCCTGACGCAAGAGGCTGCCCGCCTTCGCGCCTGACCTTTTCGCCGCAGCCGGCCCCTGCGGCAGCGCCTGACCACGGGATATCGAACGGATGGAAATCAACGAAGCGAACCAGTCTTTTGCCGCCGGGCTGCGCAGGCAGAACGAGGCCTTGATCGGCGAAATCCAGCGGTTGCTCCGCGAACGCCCGTTCACGCTGGACCAGGGCGTTTCCAGGGAGACCGTGGACGCCATCCACTTCGAGTACGACTGGGAGTCGTTCGCTCCCGTCGCGATTCCCTTGAACACGCGTTCGGGCTACTGTGGCCGGGGCCTGCGGCTGGCATTGCAGTACCCGTTGATTCCGCCCGATGTCGACGCCGCGTTGACCGAAGCCATGGACAACGAGGACGACGATTTCGGCGATGAACTGCGCGAAATAATGACGGAGACCTACCTCGCCTGGTTCCAGGCGGCCTGGCGCGATGCGCGGGACGCCAACCGGGAGGTGCGTGGCTTTCTGTCCGTTCACGACACCATCTGGCGCACGGACCTGGATACGGGAGAAGCATTCCGCGAGGACGCGGGCCGGGTCAAGTTCTTCTAGCCGGACTGCGAAAGAAAAAACCCGCCACCAGGGCGGGTTGTTCATTGCGAGGCCAGCCGGCTCAGACCACCACGGTCTGGGGCATGCCTTCGGTCTGCGCGACGATCTCGCCCAGCTTGCTGACGGTTTCGCCCTGCTCGCGCAGCGTGGCGGCGATCGCGTCGGCCTGGGCCGGATCCACCACCAGCACCATGCCGATGCCGCAGTTGAAGACGCGGTACATCTCGGTGTCCTCGACGCCGCCCTGCTCCTGCAGCCACTGGAACAGCTTGGGCATTTCCCAACTGTCGCGCCGCAGGCGGGCCGACAGGCCGTCCTGCAGGATGCGCGGCACGTTGTCGAGCAGGCCGCCGCCGGTGATGTGGGCCAGGCCCTTGATGGCGGCGCCGTGCTTGGCCAGCGCGGCCAGCACCTGCTTGACGTAGATGCGGGTCGGGGCCATGACCACGTCGACCAGCGGCTGGCCGTGGAAGTCGTCGTCGGGCTTGGCGCCGGCGCGCTCCAGGATCTTGCGCAGCAGCGAGTAGCCGTTCGAGTGCGCGCCGCTGGACGCCAGGCCCAGCACCACGTCGCCGACCTTGATCGACTTGCCGTCGATGATGGCCGACTTCTCGACCGCGCCCACCGCGAACCCAGCCAGGTCGTATTCGCCGTCGGGGTACATGCCCGGCATTTCGGCGGTTTCGCCGCCGATCAGGGCGCAGCCCGACAGTTCGCAGCCCTTGGCGATGCCGCCCACCACCGACGCCGCCGTGTCCACCGAAAGCTTGCCGCAACCGAAGTAATCCAGGAAGAACAGCGGCTCGGCGCCCTGCACCAGGATGTCGTTGACGCTCATCGCCACCAGGTCGATGCCGACGGTGTCGTGGCGGTTCCAGTCGAACGCCAGGCGCAGCTTGGTGCCGACGCCGTCGGTGCCGGAAACGAGCACAGGCTCCTTGTAGTGCTTGGGCACTTCGAACAGGCCGCCAAAGCCGCCGATACCGGCCAGCACCCCGGGACGCATGGTGCGCGCCGCAAGCGGTTTGATACGGTCGACCAGGGCGTCGCCCGCGTCGATGTCGACACCGGCGTCACGGTAGGTCAGGGGAGCTTTGGGTTGATTCGTCATGAGAAATGCCGTGGGATATGTAACAATTGCTGGGAATTGGGGTGGAACGCCCTGCATTTTACGATGTTGCGGCCCGGTCCTGGCCAGCGCCCGGCGAAAGCCGCCAGCGGCGGGCGGGACGGCTCCGGCCCGGCGCGGCGCCATTTTGGCGCAAACCCAAGCCAGGCAAAGGGCTTGGACGCGACACCGGCGCCCCGGGTGGTTTAAAGTGTAGGGTTGGCCGATAGCGATTTTGCCAGTTTCTGGCGGGCAACGCCGCCGCCGGCCATGGGCTCACCCCGGAGCCTGGCTCTACCCGCCTGATCGATAACCTCTCATGAACCGCCAGCTGCTGCTCGACGTTCTTCCCGCGCCAGCGCCCTCGCTGAACAATTTCATCGCCGGTCCCAACGGAGAGGCGCTGGCGGCCGTGCGCACGCTCGCTCCCGGCCGCGCGCTGTACATCTGGGGCTCGGCCGGCTGCGGCCGCAGCCACCTGCTGCGCGCGCTGACCGCGCGCCCCGACGCCGTCTACATCGAAGCGGCCAACAGCGCCAACATCCTGCGCGTGCTGGCCGAGGCCGATTCCAAGTCGCCCATGCCCAAGTTCGTGGCGGTGGACGACGTGCACCTCATGGACGAGCACCGCCAGGCGGGCCTCTTTGCCCTGTACAACCGCTGGCGCGAATCGGCCGCCACCGGCCGCGCCTTCGCGCTGGCCGTGGCGGGCGACCGCTCGACGCTGTCGATGCCGCTGCGCGAAGACCTGCGCACCCGGCTGGGCTGGGACCTGGTGTTCCGCCTCGACCCGCTGTCAGACGCCGACAAGCTGGCGGCGCTGGCGGCCCAGGCGGCCGAACGCGGCCTGCACCTGGCGCCCGAAATCATCAACTGGATGTTGACGCACCACGAGCGCGACATCCGCAAGCTGGCGGCCTTGCTGGACGCGCTGGACCGATACTCGCTGGCCACCGGCCGTCCCATCACCCTGCCCCTGCTGCGCGCCATGCTCGCAGACCCGGATTCACAACGCACATGACCTCCCGACGTCTCGCCCTGTTCGACCTGGATCACACCCTGTTGCCGCTGGACAGCGACTATCAATGGGCCGACTACCTGGCGCGCACCGGCCGCGCCGGCGATCCGGACGAGGCCCGCCGCCAGAACGACGACCTGATGGACCGCTACAACCGCGGCGAACTCACCGCCGAACAGGCCGCCGAGTTCATGCTGGGCCTGCTGGCGGCGCACGCGCCGTTCGATCTGGCCGCCTGGCACGAGGCCTTCATGGCCGAGGTCATCCGCCCGTCGATCACCCCCGCCGCGCGCGCGCTGGTCGAATCGCACCTGGAAGCCGGCGACCTGTGCGCCGTGGTCACCGCCACCAACAGTTTCGTCACCGCCCCCATCGCCCGCGCCTTCGGCATCCCCCACCTGGTGGCCACCGACGCCGAAGTCCAGCGCGGCCGCTACACCGGCCGCATCCTCGGCACCCCCAGCTTCAAGGAAGGCAAGGTGGTGCGCGTGAACGACTGGCTGGCCGCCATGGGCCTGGGGCTTGCGGATTTCCCCGAATCGTTTTTCTATAGCGATTCGGTCAATGATGTCCCGCTCCTCGAAAAGGTGACCCGCCCGATCGCCGCCAACCCCAGCCCCACCCTGCGCGCCATCGCCCAGGAACGCGGCTGGCAAGTGATCGATCTGTTCGACCACGTCATAGATGCCAAGTCCTAAATGATCACCGAAACCATAAAAAAATTCGTCGGCCGACTGTTCGCGCCGGCAGCCCGGGGGCCTTTGCGCATCGGACGCGACAAGCACGGCATCGACCGCCGCAATGTCTCGCGCCACGCCATCAAGGTATGCGAGGTGTTGCGCCAGCATGGCTATGAAGCCTATATCGTCGGCGGCGCGGTGCGCGACCTGATCGTCGGCCTGGAACCCAAGGACTTCGACGTCGCCACCAACGCCACACCCGAACAGATCCGCCCGCTGTTTCGCCGCGCCCGCATCATCGGCCGCCGCTTCCAACTGGTGCACGTGGTGTTCGGCCAGGAAATCATCGAGACCTCCACCTTCCGCGCCCCCGCCTCGGAAGACCAGGAAACCGACGCGCACGGCCGCATCCTGCGCGACAACGTCTTCGGCACGCACGAGGAAGACGCAGCGCGCCGCGACTTCACCATGAACGCGCTGTACTACGACCCGCACAACGAGGAAGTGATCGACTTCCACAACGGCGTGGCCGACCTGAAGAAGCGCCAGATCCGCATGATCGGCGACCCGGCCAAGCGCTACCGCGAAGATCCGGTGCGCATGCTGCGCGCGGTGCGTTTCGCCGCCAAGCTGAACGGCACGATCGACCCCGCCACGCGCCAGCCGATCCGCACCATGGCCGACCTGATCGAGAACGTGCCGGCCTCGCGCCTGTTCGACGAGATGCTCAAGCTGCTGACCTGCGGCCACGCCATGGACTGCCTGCGCCAATTGCGCGCCGACGGCCTGCACAACGGCCTGCTGCCGCTGCTGGACGTGGTGCTGGAACAACCGGGCGGCGAACACTTCGTGGAACTGGCGCTGGAACGCACCGACGCCCGCGTGCGCGCCGGCAAGACCATCAGCCCCAGCTTCCTGTTCGCCGCGCTGCTGTGGCAGCAGGTGGAAGTGCGCTGGAAGCAGTTGCGCGCCCAGGGCGAACACACCATCCCGGCGCTGTCGCAGGCCGCCGACTCGGTGCTCGACGAGCAGACCGAGAAGCTCGCGATCCAGCGCCGCTTCTCGTCGGACATGCGCGAGATCTGGTTCATGCAGCCGCGCTTCGAGCGCCGCATGGGCAAGACCATCTTCCGCATGATCGAACAACCGCGCTTTCGCGCCGCCTGCGACTTCCTGCAACTGCGCGCCGCCGCCGGCGAGTTCGACAGCGTGCTGGCGCAGTGGTGGATGGACCTGGCCAACGCCGATGACGCCACCCGCGCCGACATGATCGAGGAAGTCTCGCGCCTGCCGCGCGACGCCAGCGACGGCCCGGCGCCGGCCGCGCGCAAGCGCCGGCCGCGCCGTCGCCCCTCCTCGCGCGGCCCCGCCGCCGGCAATGCCAGCAGCGCCGAATAAGGCCATGGCCGCCCCCGTGCGCGCCTACATCGGGCTGGGCGCCAACCTGGGCGACAGCGCGGCAACAATACGCAGCGTGCTGGCCGAGCTGGCCGCCACCGACGGCATCATCGCGGTGACGGCCTCGCCCTTCTATCGCACGGCGCCGGTGGACGCCACCGGCCCGGACTTCGTCAACGCGGTCGCCGCGCTGGACACCACACTCGCGCCGCTGGACCTGCTGGACCGGCTGCAGGCGCTGGAATCGCGCCATGGCCGCGAGCGGCCCTACCGCAATGCGCCGCGCACCCTGGACCTGGACCTGCTGCTGTACGGCGACACCACGCTGGCGCACCAGCGCCTGGTCCTGCCGCACCCCCGCATGCAGTTGCGCGCCTTCGTGCTGCGTCCGCTGCGCGACCTGGCGCCGACACTGACGCTGGCCGGCCGCGGCCTCGACGCCTGGCTCGGCGACATCACCGACCAGCCGATCGAACGACTGGACTGAACCGCGCCGGGCGGCGCGGTTGCCGCCCCTTCCTGATTACCGTGAAGATCGGCCCTGCGGCCGCGTCACGCCTTGGGCGCGAACGCCAGCATGGCGCGTTCGACGTCGTCCACCCCAGGCAGTCCGGCCTCGTTGCCCAGGTGCTGGATCTTGTGCGCCGAAGCGGCGCGGGCGAAGGTGAAGTGTTCCTTCCAGGCCAGCTCGGGCCGGTTGACGTACGACCAGACATAGGCGCCGTGGAACACGTCGCCCGCGCCGGAGGTATCGATGATGCGATCGGCCGGCACGTCCAGCGACGGCAGCGTGTCGACCGCGCCGCTTTCGTCATACCAGAGCATGCCGCGCTCGCCCAGCGTCACCGCCCCGATGCGGCAGCCTCGCTGTTTCAGCAGGTCCAGCAAGCCATGCGGCGACAGGTCCAACTGCTCGCACATGCGTTCGGCGCAGACGGCCACGTCGATGTGGCGCAGCAGTTCGTCGGTGTTCTCGCGCACGCCGCCGCCATCGAGGGAGGTCAGGATGCCGGCCTGGCGGCAGGCGCGCGCATAGTGCAGCGCGGCGTCGGGCTGGTGGCCGTCCAGATGCAGCGCGCGGTAGCCGCTGACGTCCAGGCGCGGGAAATCGTTCAGGTAGTCGGCATCGCGCGCCCGCACGATGGCGCGCTTGCCATGGTTGGGCATGATGAACGACAGCGACGAGCGCCGCACCTGGCGCCCGTGCAGCGTGACGCCGTGCGCGGCCGCCATGTCGGTGTACATGTGGCCGAGCCAGTCCGGCGCCAGCGAGCAGATCAGGTCGGGCTTCGTGCCCAGCTTGCCGCAGGCGAACGCCGCGGTGACGGCATTGCCGCCGAACGACACGGCGTAGTCGCGCGCCACGCTTTTCTCGTCGCCGGTGGGCCATTCGTCGGCCAGCACGGTGACGTCGATGTAGGTATGCCCGATGAAAAGCGCTGCACTCATGAGACCGTCCGCGGAAAGATTTGCCGGATTGTAGGCCGGACACCGCCGGACGGGATCAAGCGGCGCTGGATTCGCCGGCCTGCGCCAGCACGCGGCGGGCGCGGGTGATGACGGGCGCGTCCACCATCTTGCCGTCCAGCATGAAGGTGCCGGCGGCCTTGTCGCGATGCGCGTCAACCACGCGGCGGGCCCAGGCCAGCTCGGCCGGATCGGGCGCGAAGGCGGCGTGGATCACCGGCACCTGCGCGGGATGGATGCACAGCATGCCGCCGAACCCCATCTGCTGGGCGCGCGCGGCGGCGGCGGACAGCCCGGCGTGGTCCTCGACCCCCGGGAACACGCCGTCCAGCGCCGGCGCCAGCCCGGCGGCGCGGGTCTGCAGCAGCACCTGCACGCGGGCGTGGTCCAGCACGGCTTCGGCGCCGGCGGTGTCCGGCGCCAGGCCCAGGTCCAGGCCGTAGTCGAGGCTGCCGAACGCCAGCCGCGCCACGCCGGGCGTGCCGGCGACCTCGGCGGCGTTGAGGATGCCACGCGCGGTTTCCAGGATCGGAATGACCGGCAGCCCCGCCTGCGCCACGTGGCGCACCTGCGCCAGGCTTTCGGCCTTGGGCAGCAGGATCCCGGCCACCGCGGGCTTGCCGCGGCAGGCCTTCAGGTCGTCGTCGTGCCACGAGGTGGAGGCGTCGTTGATCCGCACCCACACCCGCGCCTGCGGCTGGGTGCCGAGGAAGTCGCAGAGCGCTTCGCGGGCCGAGGCCTTGGCCAGGTGCTCGACCGCGTCTTCCAGGTCGACGATGACGGCATCGGCGCCGCTGGCCAGGGCCTTGGGGATGCGTTCGGCACGGGAGGCCGGCACGAACAGCGCGGTACGAACGACGGAATGCATCACACCACCTCCGAAGCATGGAAGCGCGCCACCTGTTCGGGCGCGTATCCCAGTGATGCTAGCACCGCATCCGTGTTCTGGCCCACGGCGGGCACCGCCGCCATGCGCGGCGCGAAGGCGTTGCTGCTGGCCGGCGGCAGCAGCGCCGGCAGCGCGCCGGCCGGGCTGTCGACCTGGCTCCAGCGGTCGCGCGCCCGCAATTGCGGGTGGGCCCAGACCCCGGCCATGTCGTTGACCCGGGCGTTGGCGATCTGCGCGTCTTCCAGCCGGTCGGTGACCTGCTGCACGCTGAGGTCGGCGAAGGCCGCGACGATCAGCGCGCGCAGGGCCTCGCGGTTGGCGGTGCGCAGCGAGTTGGTGGCGAAACGCGGGTCCTCGGCCAGCTCGGCCTGGCGCAGCACCTGGGCGCAGAACACGCGCCATTCGCGTTCGTTCTGCAGGCCCAGCATGATGGTGTTGCCATCGCCGGTGGGGAACGGGCCGTAGGGATAGATCGAGGCGTGGGCCGCGCCGGCGCGCACCGGCGGCGCCGCGCCCTCGAACGCGTAGTACATCGGGAAGCCCATCCACTCGACCATGCTCTCGAGCATGGAGACGTCCAGGCGGCTGCCCAGGCCGGTCTTCTGGCGCAGCAGCAGCGCGTTGAGAATGGCGGAATAGGCGTACATGCCGGCCGAGATGTCAGCGATGGAGCAGCCGGCCTTGACCGGGTCGTCGGCAGTGCCGGTGACCGACAGGAAGCCGCTTTCGCTCTGGATCAGCAGGTCGTAGGCCTTCTTGTCCTGGTAGGGGCCGCCTTCGCCATAGCCGGAGATGTCGCAGACGATCAGGCGCGGGTGCCTGGCGTGCAGCGCCTCGAACGACAGCCCCAGGCGCGCGGCGGCGCCGGGCGCCAGGTTCTGCACCAGCACGTCTGCCTGTTGCAGCAGGCGTTCCATGATGTCGCCGGCTTCGTCGCGCTTGAGGTCCAGCGTCAGGCTTTCCTTGGAACGGTTGGTCCAGACGAAGTGCGACGACAGGCCGCGCACGCGCTCGTCGTAGCCGCGGGCGAAGTCGCCCGCGCCGGGGCGTTCGATCTTGATGACGCGCGCGCCCATGTCCGCGAGCTGGCGGGTGCAGAACGGGGCGGCGATGGCGTGCTCGAGGCTGACGACGGTGATGCCGTCCAGCGGGCGGGGGGCTGGCGTGCTCATGCGGTGAACCTCAGTTCGGCCTGGTGGGCCAGCGTGCCGTCCTGCTCGGCCCAGAGCCGGGCCAGACCCGGCTCGTCGATGCGGCCCGCGACCTGGAAGGGCGTGGGCGCGATCAGCGGCCGCAGGCCGCGATACGACAGGTGCGTGGGGCGCGCGCCGGGGTGGGCGCGCAGGAAGGCGGCGACCATCTCGGTGGCGATCAGCGGGCCGTGCACCACCAGGCCCGGATAGCCTTCGGTGGCAGTGACGTAGGGATGGTCGTAATGGATGCGGTGGCCGTTGAAGGTCACGGCCGAATAGCGGAACAGCAGCACCGAGGTCGGCTCGATGGTGTCGCGCCACTGGGCCTGCGGCGCCGGCTCGGTTCCGGCGAGCTTGGGCGGCGTGGGCTGGCGGTAGACGATGTCCTGCTCTTCCAGGATGGCCACCTCGCCGTCCTGGCGGTATTCGTGGCGCACCGTCACGAACAGCAGCGCGCCGGTGCGGCCGGCCTTTTCCTTGACGTCGGCCACCACCGAAACCCGTTCGGCCGGCACGCCCACCCTAAGCGGCTGGCGGAATTCGACGCGGCCGCCGGCCCACATGCGGTTGCGGTCCTGCGCCGGCGGCAGGAAGCCGCCGCGGGCCGGGTGCCCATCCGTCCCCAAGCCATCGGCCGCGACCGTGCTGATGAAGAACGCCCATTGCCACAAGGGGGGCAAGGGGTCGCCCACGGCGGGCGCGGGGCCGCCCAGCGTGGCGGCGATGCGCGCCGCATGGCCGGGGTCCATCGCGTCCGCCTGGCGCTCGCCGCTGCCGATCCAGCCGGCCGGGTCTGTCGATGTCATGCCGATATTCCTCTGATGATTGATCTGGTGGCTAGCATCCCGCATGGCGGGGACACTGTGAATTCATTTTTCCTCAAGGCCGGCTTTGGGGCGCCTGAATCGTGCGCCCGGCGCCCGCCGCCGTAATATAGGCGCCATGCACTTCGATCTCGCCGACCTCCGCCTTTTCATCCACATCGCCGAATCCCCCAGCCTGACGCAGGCCGCCAAGCGCGCCCACCTGTCGCTGGCCGCGGTCAGCGTGCGCATCAAGGCGCTGGAGAACCAGCTCAACACCCGCCTGTTGTACCGCGACAGCCGCGGCGTGGAAATCACCCCGGCCGGCCAGCGGCTGTTGCAGCACGCGCGGGTCATCATGCGCCAGGTCGATCACCTGAAGCACGACTTCCAGGAGCAGGCCGACGGCGATGCCGGCCACATCCGCATCTTCGCCAACACCACGGCGGTCACCGAATTCATGCCGGACATCCTGGCGCGGTTCCTGGCGGGCCATCCCGGCGTCACCGTCGACCTGCAGGAACGCCTGACGCGCGACATCGTGCGCGGCGTGCTGGACGGCACCACCGACCTGGGCATCGTCGCCGGGCCGGTCGACGCGCCCGAACTGCAGACCATCCACTTCAGCACCGACCGGCTGGTGCTGGTGGTGCCCAATGGCCATCCGCTGCAGGAGCAGGACAAGGTCAAGCTGGCCGACGCGGTGCGCTATCCGTTCATCACCATGCATGAGGGCTCGACCCTGGTGGCGTTCCTGCGCGACCAGCTCGAGCGCATCGGCCAGCGCCTGCCGCAACGCATCCAGCTTTACAGCTTCGATTCCATCTGCCGGATGGTGCAGGCGGGCGTCGGCGTCGGCGTGATCCCGGATTCGGCCGCGCGCCGCTACGGCGCGGAGATGAAGCTGCGGGTGGTGGAGCTGGACGAGCCCTGGGTGGTGCGCGAACGCAAGCTGCTGGTGCGCGACATCGACGCCCTGCCCGGCTGCGCGCGTGAACTGATCGAGCAGATCCGGCAGCCGGCGGCGGCCTGACGCAGGCCCTAGCGCCCCGTGAACGCCGGCGCGCGCTTCTGCGCGAAGGCGCGCATGCCCTCCAGGTAGTCGTCGGTGTAGCCCAGCTCGCGCTGCAGGGCGCATTCCAGGTCGAACTGCTGCGCCAGCGTGTTGCCGCTGGACGCATGCAGCGCCTGCTTGGTGGCGGCGTAGGCGCGCGTCGGCCCGTCCGCCAGGGTGGCGCGGACCTCGGCCAGCGTCGCGGCCAGGTCCGCATCCGGCACCACGCGCCAGATCAGCCCCCAGGCCTCGGCCTGGCGCGCGCTGACGGCCTCGCCGAACAAGGCCGCGCCCATGGCGCGCACCGAGCCCACCAGGCGCGGCAGGAACCAGGTGCCGCCGGCGTCGGGCAACAGGCCGATCTTGCTGAAGGCCTGGATGAAGCGCGCCGACTCCACCGCGAACACCACGTCGCAGGCCAGCACCAGGCTGGCGCCAGCGCCGGCCGCCACGCCGTTCATGACGCACACCACCGGCGCCGGCAGCGCGCGCAGCCGCAGGATGAGCGGCTTGTACAGTTTTTCCAGGCTCTCGCTCAGGTCGCGGCGCGAACCGTCCTCGGCCGGTTTGCGCTCGCCCAGGTCCTGGCCGGCGCAGAAGCCGCGGCCGGCGCCAGTCAGGATCACGCCGCGCAAGCCGGCGTGCGCCTCCAGCGCATCCAGCGCCCGCGCCAGCTCGGCGTGCATGACGGCGGTAAAGCTGTTCAGGCGCTCGGGGCGGTTGAGGGTGATGAGGCCGACGCCCTGCTCCAGCGTGAACGTGATCTCGGTGTAGCGGTCATGGCTCATGCCAGTTCCTCCAGCACCGCCAGTTGCTCGGCGCTGTCGCCCAGCAACAGGTCCGCCACCGTCAGGCGCTTGAAGTAGTCGCCCACCTCCAGCTCGTCCGTCATGCCCATGCCGCCATGCAATTGCACCGCCATCTGCGCCACCAGCCGGCCCGCGCGCGCGATTTCGAGCTTGGCCGAGGCCAGCATGCGGCGGCGCTGCGCCGGGTCGGGTTCGGTCAGCGCGGCCACCGCCACGTAGGCCATCGATAGCGCCAGTTCCTTGGCCACCAGCATTTCCGCCAGGCGGTGCTGCAAGGCCTGGAACGCGGCCAGCGGCTGGCCGAACTGCTTGCGCGTCTTGAGATAGTCGACGGTGATCTCCAGCAACCGCTCCATCGCGCCCGCAGCGTGGGCGCATAGCGCCGCCGTCCCCCATTGCAGCGCCTGCGCCAGGGCCGCGTCGGCCGCCGCGCCCCGCGTCAGCAGCGCGTCCGCGCCAAGCGATGCCGCGTCGAAATCCAGGCGGGCGCAACGCGCGCCGTCCAGCGTCGGCGTGTCGGTGACGCGTACCCCAGTGACATCCGCCGGCACCGCCAGCAGCAGCGTGGCGCCGTCGTCGGCCCGCGCGCTCACTAACCAGGCATGGGCCGCGGCGCCATGCCACACCAGGTGCTTGGCGCCGTCCAAACGCCAGCCGTTGCCGTCGCGCGTTGCGCGGCAGTCATTCGGATCGGCCTGGTAGCGGCGTCCGGGTTCCTGGTACGCCACGCTGACCACCTGCTCGCCCGAGGCGATGGCGGGCAACCAGCGTTCACGCGCGGCGGCGTCGCAGGCGCCGATCAGGGCCGCGCCCATCACGGCGCTCGGGATCACCGGCTCGGCCACCAGCCCGCGCCCCAGTTCCAGGTGCACCGGCAGCAGGCTGGCCGGCACTTCGCCGAAGCCGCCCGCTTCCTGCGGAATGTTCAGCCCCAGCACGCCCAGCTCGGCCAGCGCGCTCCAGGCCGCCGGATCGAGCCGGCCGGCGGCCTCGCGGGCGCGGCGCCGAGGCCGGGTCCACGCCTGGTCCACCAGGCGGCGCAGGCTGTCGGCCAGCATGCGCTGTTCTTCGGTATAGAGGAAATCCATGTGTCGTGCTCCTTGCGGCGCGCGCCTGTCTTGCAATCCAGGCGGGCGTCCGGATTGGCGGATTACAGGCCCAGCACCAGGCGGGCGATGATGCCCTTCTGCACTTCGGTGGTGCCGCCGTAGATCGAGGTCTTGCGCATGTCGGCATAGCCCGCGCCCGATGCCGCGGCCATCTCCGGCCCGGGGCCGTGATACGCGGCCTCGGCCAGCATCCATTCGGGGTCGTACGGCCAGGCGTCGGGGCCGGCCACTTCCATCTGCAGCATGGCCAGGTCCTGCTGGATCTCGGAGCCGCGGATCTTCAGCACCGAAGCCTCCGGGCCGGGCGTGCCGCCATTGCTCGCCGCCACGCGCAGCAACAGCATTTCCAGCGCCATGATGTCGACCTCGATACGCGAGATGCGGTCCCGCATGCGGCTGTCGGCCAGCAGCGGCCGGCCGCGCGACGTGGCGCGGGCCGCCATGTCCTTGAGGATGCCGAGTTCGCGATGGCAATGGCCCAGGCCGGCGATGCCGGTGCGTTCGTGGCCCAGCAGGTACTTGGCATACGTCCAGCCCTGGTTCTCCTCGCCCACCAGGTTGGCGACCGGCACCCGCACGTTCTCCAGCCACACTTCGTTCACATCGTGCCCGCCGTCGAGCGTGCGGATCGGACGCACGCTCACGCCCGGCGCGCGCATGTCCAGCAGCAGCATCGAGATGCCGCGCTGGGCGCGCGCCTCGGGGTCGGTGCGCGCCAGGCAGAACATCCAGTCGGCGTACTGCGCCAGCGTGGTCCAGGTCTTCTGGCCGTTGACCACGTATTCATTCCCATCGCGCACCGCGCGGGTCTTGAGCGAGGCCAGGTCCGACCCCGAACCCGGTTCGGAATAACCCTGGCACCACCAGTCCTGCACCCGTGGAATGCGCGGCAGGAAGCGCGCCTGCTGCTCGGCGCTGGCGTACTTCATCAGCACCGGCCCGATCATGGACAGGCCGAACGGCAACAGGCGCGGCGCGCCGGCCTTGAAGCATTCCACTTCGAAGATCAGCCGTTCCAGTGCGTTCCAGCCGGTGCCGCCGTGCTCGACGGGCCAGTTCGGCGCGCCCCAGCCCTGGTCGGCCAGAATGTTGTGCCAGCGCACGTAGTCATCGCGCTCCAGCCGCTGGTGCCGGCGCACCTTGTCGCGGATGTCACGCGGCAGCCGGTCGGCGGCGAACGCGCGCACCATTTCGCGGAACCGGATCTCTTCCGGCGTCCAGGTCAGATTCATGGCCTACCTCCTTTGGCGGCTATCTAGCCATGCCGACCCGGCGCCGGACAATCTGCGGTTGCCGAAGGCGGGCTTTTGCCTCGGTGTAGGGCCATCGCGAACGGGCACTACGGGCCGGCAAAAGGCCTGCTTCAGCAATGAAGAATGGCACCTGCCGGCGCCAGCCCCGACACTGGCGGCTCATCCATCCGAAACCGTATGCCATGACCGCAACCGACCCACCCGCCACCGAAGGCGTCGAGGCGCAATACCGCCAGGCGCTCGATCAGGGACGCTTCCAGATCCAGCATTGCGACGCCTGCGACCGCGCCGTGTTCTATCCCCGCATGCTCTGCCCGCATTGCGGCGCGGACCAGTTGTCCTGGCGCACGCCGGACGGGCGCGGCACGGTCTATTCCACCACCACCGTGCGGCGCAAGCCCGAGGCGGGCGGCGACTACAACGTGGCGCTGGTCGACCTGCTCGAAGGCGTGCGCCTGATGAGCCGGGTCGAGGGCGTGGCGCCCGACGCCGTGCGCATCGGCATGGCGGTGCGGGCCCAGGTGGCCGTGACGGAAGGCCGCGGCCTGCTGGTCTTTGTTCCCAACAAGGAGGCGCAATGACGCTGAACGATCTGCGCGGCGCCGTCGCGGTGGCGGGCGTCGGCCATGCCGGCCTGGGCCAGGCCCACGGCTACACCGAAATGGAAATCCTGGTGCAGGCGGCGCAGCGCGCGGTGGCCGACGCCGGCCTGTCGATGCGCGACATCGACGGCCTCTGCACCGCCAGCGTGGCGGCGCCGATGTGGGCGATGCCGGTCATCGAGCACCTGGGCATCCGCCCCAGCTTCATCGACAGCACCATGCTGGGCGGTTCCAGCTTCGTGGCGCACCTGCTGCCGGCGCTGCACGCGCTGGCCTCGGGCCAATGCAACGCGGTGCTGGTCTGCTATGGCAGCACGCAACGCACCTCGACGCTGAGCCGCGCCGAGATCGGCCGCGTGCGCAAGCAGTTCGATCCGCAACCCTACGAGACGCCGTACGACCCGTTGAGCCCGCTGTCGTCGTATGCGCTGGCCGCGGCGCGCCACATGCACCAGTACGGCACCCGCCGCGAACACCTGGCGCAGGTCGCGCTGGCCGCCAATCAATGGGCCCAGCTCAATCCCGAGGCGCAGTTGCGCGAGCCGGCCACGCTGGAACAGATCCTGGCCGCGCGCATGGTGTCCGACCCGTTGAGCGTGCGCGATTGCTGCCTGGTCACCGACGGCGCCGGCGCCTATGTGCTGGTGCGCGCCGACCGCGCCCGCGACCTGCCGCGCCCGCCGGTCTACGTGCTGGGCAACGCCACCGCCGTGTGGAACCGGCAGATCTCGTCGATGGAGGACCTGACCGTCACCGCCGCCAGCGAATCGGGCCGCCGCGCCTATGCCATGGCGGGCGTCTCGGCCCAGGACATCGACGTGGTCGAGCTGTACGACGCCTTCACCATCAACACCCTGCTGTTCCTGGAAGACCTGGGCTTCTGCGCCAAGGGCGAGAGCAAGGACTTCATCGCCGACGGCGCCATCGCGCCCGGCGGCCGGCTGCCGGTCAACACCAACGGCGGCGGCCTGTGCTGCGTGCATCCGGGCATGTACGGCGTCTTCATCATGATCGAGGCCGTGCGGCAACTGCGCGGCGAGGCCGGCGCGCGCCAGGTGGCCAACGCCGAACTGGCGCTGGTGCACGGCAACGGCGGCACGCTGTCCAGCCAGGCCACCGCCATCCTCGGCACCGCCGCCACGCTTTGACCCGGACCGCAGCAACCATGTCGCACTCAGAACCGCTCACCCGCATCCACCAGTTGCTGGCCCGCCAGGCCGGCAGCCAGCCCGACGCCATCTGCCTGTACGAGGAAGGCGGCGGCAACCTGAGCTATGCGCAACTGTGGCAACGCGCCGAGGACGCGGCGCGCTGGCTGGCGGCGGCGGGCGTGAAGCCGGGCCACCGGGTGCTGATGGTCGGCGAGAACTGCGCCGCCATGATCGCCGCGTTGTTCGGCTGCGGCATCATCGGAGCCTGGCCGGTTGGCGTGAACGCGCGCTTGTCGACGCGGGAAATCGCCGCCATCAGCGCCCACGCCCAACCCGAGATCACGCTCTACACCAGCGGGGTTTCCGGCGCCGCCGCCGCCCATGCCGACGCGGCCGGCGCGCAACCCGCCGATGCCGCCGCCTGGGGGTCAGGCGTGCGGGCACGGCGCGCGGATTCTCCTACCCAACCCGAAACCGGCGCCCAGGCCGCCGAGGTCGCCACCGTGATCTACACGTCCGGCACCACGGGCGCGCCCAAGGGCGTCATGGTGCCGCACCGCGGCCTGCTGCATTTCGCCGGCGTCTCGGCCGCGTCGCGCCGCCTGACGCCACGCGACATCGGCTACGCCGCCCTGCCGCTGTCGCACATCTTCGGCATCGCCACCGTGCTGATGGCGACGCTGCACGGCGGCGCCAGCCTGGTGCTGCGCAGCCGCTTCGATCCCGAGGACGCCTTCAAGGCGCTGGCCCACCCCGGCGTCAGCATCCTGCAGGGCGTGCCGACCATGTTCAACCGCATGCTGGCGGCCGCGCCGCCGCGCGCCGAATTGCGCGCCCCGGCGCTGCGCTATCTCTACACCGGCGGCGCGGCGCTCGACCCGACGCTCAAGCGCGACGCCGAACGCTACTTCGGCGTCGCCATGCATCACGGCTATGGCATCACCGAATACGCCGGCTCCATGTTCATCACCGACATCGACGCCCCGCCGACCGATTGCAGCGCCGGCTTCGCGGTGGACGGCGTGCAATTGCGCATCGGCCGTCCCGACGACGACGCGCCGCGCCCGGGCGAACGCGGCGACATCCTGATCCGCGGCCCCGGCGTGATGCTGGGCTACTACCGCGACCCGGCGCAGACCGCGCAGGCGCTGCTGCCCGGCGGCTGGCTCAACACCGGCGACATCGGCTACCTGGACGACCGCGGCGCGCTCTACATCGCAGGCCGCTCCAAGGACCTGATCATCCGGTCCGGCTTCAACGTCTACCCGATCGAGGTGGAGGCGGTCATCAACGCCTTTCCCGGCGTGCGCCTGTCGGCGGTGGTGGGCCGCCCCACCGAGGACCACAACGAGGAGGTCATCGCCTTCGTCGAACCCCTGGCCGACGCGCGCCTGGACACCCATCTGCTGATGCTGCACCTGCGCGCCCAACTGGCGCCGTACAAGCGGCCGGCGCAGATCCACTGCATCGACACGATTCCCACCACCGTCAGCGGCAAGATCCTCAAGCAGCCGCTGAAAGAAAGGCTGGCGTAGGCGCGGCCCCGCTGTTCCGCTCCGCGACCGGCTCATTCCACAAGGAGACATGAGCGTGAACATCAAGACCCTGCTCGCCGCGGCCGCCGCCGTGGCGGCCATGGCGACCGGCGCCAGCGCCGCCGCCGACAGCGCCTACCCCGACCGCCCCATCCGCCTGCTGGTGGGCTACGCCCCCGGCGGCCCCGTGGACACCACCGCGCGCGTCTTCGCCAAGTACCTGGGCGACAAACTGGGCCAGGCGGTCGTGGTCGAGAACCGCGCCGGCGCCAGCGGCATGATCGCCTCCGACGCCACCGCCAAGGCGCCGCCCGACGGCTACCTGCTGGGCTTTGCCGCCAGCCCCACGCTGACCATGTCGCCGCTGGTCCAGCGCAGTACCCTGTTCGATCCGCGCAAGGACTTCTCGCTGATCGGCCTGGTCGTCGACTACGCCAACGTGCTGCTGATCGGCCCGCAGGCCCCGGCCAAGAGCGTGGGCGAGCTGGTCGACTACGCCCGCGCCCATCCCGATGCCGTGTCGTTCGGCTCGGCCGGCATCGGGGCGTCGAACCACCTGTCGGCCGAACTGCTGAAGAAGCAGGCCGGCGTGCCGATGCTGCACGTGCCGTATCGCGGCAACTCGCCGGCGATGATGGACGTGGTCAGCGGCAAGATCACTTTCATGTTCGACATCACCAGCACCGCGATTCCGTTCATCAAGAGCGGCAAGGCGCGCGCGCTGGCGGTCACCTCGCGCACCCGCAACCCCGAGCTGCCGGACGTGCCCACCATGATCGAGGCCGGCATGAAGGACTACGAGGTGGTCGGCTGGTACGCGCTGGTCGGCCCGCGCAAGCTGCCCGATGCGGTGCAGGCGCGCCTGACCCGCGCCCTGTCCGAGGTGTCGAAGGACCCCGCCTTCCGCCGCGCCATGACCGACGGCGGCTACACCATCAACACCGGCGACGGCGCCGCGCTGCAACAGCGCATCGACCGTGAATATGCGCTGTGGGCCGATGTGATCCAGAGCGCCAACATTCAGGCCAACTGACTTTCAGGGAACACCGCCTATGACGCCAACCGCATTGCGCACGCAGACCCGATTGCCCATCATCGGCGCCCCCATGTTCCTGGTCTCCGGCCCGGACCTGGTGGCGGCGCAATGCGGCGCCGGCATCATCGGCACCTTCCCTGCGCTCAACGCCAGGCCGCAGGAACAGCTTCACGAGTGGATCACGCGCATCGAGGACAGGCTGGCGCGCGCGCGCCGGGCGGCGCCGCACGCTGTGATCGCGCCCTATGGCGTCAATCTCATCGTCCATCCCAGCAACGCCCGCTGGCAGGGCGACCTGGCCATCTGCGCCGAGCGCCGCGTGCCGCTCGTCATCACCTCGCTGCATCCACCCGAAGCGGTGGTGCGCGCCGTCCACGCCTACGGCGGCCAGGTCTACCACGACGTCACCACGGTGCGCCACGCCCGCCGCGCCCTGGAGGCGGGCGTCGACGGCCTGATCCTGGTCTCCGCCGGCGCCGGCGGCCATGCCGGCCGGCTCAACCCGATCGCCCTCGTCAACGAAATCCGTGCCTTTTACGCTGGTCCCCTGGCCCTGTCCGGCTGCATCAGCCACGGCAAGGACATCCTCGCCGCCCAGGCCCTGGGCTGCGACTTCGCCTACATGGGCACCCGCTTCATCGCCACCCGCGAATCCCTGGCCAACGACGCCTACCGCGAAATGATCCTGCGCGCCCAGGCCGCCGACGTCACCTACACCCCGTACTTCTCGGGGTGCCCGCCAACTACCTGAGCGAGAGCATCCGCGCCGTGGGACTGGACCCCGCCCGGCTTCCCGACTACGACGCCCCGCCCCCGAACCTGGACAAGAACACTCGCCCCAAAGCCTGGAAAGACGTCTGGAGCGCCGGCCAGGGCGTGGGCGCCGCGCAGGAAGTGCTGGCGGTACACGAGCTGGTGAATCTGCTCGAAGCGGAATACCAGGCAGCCAGGCAAGCGCTGCTGCGCTGACAGTCAGAAGCGATAGCTCATCCTGACACTGCCCGCCTGCGACGACGCGCGGGACGTGTTCACGAGCGCATCATAGGCAAGAGACACGTCCAGTTGCCGCGTCAGCGGCAAGCCGACGCTCGCGCCGAACGTCAGGAATCCGCGCGACAGATCGGCGCCCGGCGCGGCGAAGCGCGTGCCGTCCTGCGACACGACCGTCATCGCGCGGCCGGTATCAAGCAGTTCGTGGGCGTAGGCCACACGGAACTGGAGATTCAACGGCCGCTGCGCGCTATCGAACGCCGTGTCGAAGGTCATGCCGACGTAGGGCTGCAGGCTGCGGGCGGTGTCCGAGCCGACATGCAGGTTCTGGCCCCTCGCGCCGCCTTCGTCAAAGCTGTTGGCGTAGAAATAGGCATAACGCAATCCCAGCCGGGGCGTCATGACCAGTCCGCCAAGCGCCAGGGGCTTGCTGACTTGCGCCGCCGCCGTGAATTCCTGCCCGATATGATCGCCCTTGGCCGTGCCGACATTCTCGAAGGGCCGCTTCTGCGACAGGAAATGCAGGCCGTAGCCGAGCATGCCCGTCACATCGACCGGCCCCAGGTCGCGGCTGGCATAGGTGGCCAGGCGCACCGTGTCGCGCGTGCCGGCGCTTTCCGTGCTCTCTTCCGACAGCTCGGCATGCGAATAGCCCATCGCCAGGCCGAAGGTGTTGCGATCCACCCGCTTGTCGGCGCCGGCGAGAAAGCCGTACTGGTTTTCCTGGAAGCCCGGCAGCCCTCCCGAGCCGGACAGCCGGCCATGCCGTCCCGTGGCGTTCGCCCAGACCGAAACGGTATCCGTCGCGTCGGCTGGCCCGGACGCGACGGCGCGCCGCGTCGCGCGTTCGAGCACCGCCGCCGTGGCCGACTGCGCGCTCATCAACGCGGCACTGCCAAGCGCCGTATAGATGCTGGTGCGGGTCGGCGCGATGATCACCGGCGTGTCGCCCGGCATGCCCGCGGCCGGATTGCTCAGCAGCAACGCGACCTCGTTGGCGCCATAGGCCACCGACGAGCGCAGGCCGTTCAGGTCCGCGCCGGAGGCCAGCGAACCCGTTACCGACGAGAAGCGCCCGCTGATGCCATTGGCCGCGCTCACCACGTTGTAGCGCGTGGCCGAATAGGTGCCCGGCGCGTATGTGATCGCCAGCGTCCCGTTCAATGTGGCGCTGCCGCCGACCTTCAGCAACGATGCCTCGGTCGGACTGACTTCGATGGCCAAGGTCGCATTCGACGCCTGGGTGTAATTGCCGCCCACGTTCAGCGTGCCGATGGATCCACCGGGCGACACCATGCCGCCGTTCGTCACATCGCCGAGAATCGTGCCGTGCCCGCCGAGCGTGCCTTGCGCCCCGACCGCCACGTCGCCGCCCAGCACCGCGCCGCCATGGCCGGCATCGCCCACCTGGAGCCTGCCCTGAGCGACAGTCGTCGCTCCCGTGAATCCGGCATTCGAACCATTGAGCACGAGCATGCCGGTCCCTTGTTTGACCAACGCGCCGCTGCCCGTGAGCTCGCCTTCATAGACGCTGTCGGTGGCCGCGCCGAGCGTCAGCGTGCTGGCGCCGGCCAGCAGGCGCGAACCGGCCACCCCATACACGCCGGCCAGCGTCTGGCCCGATGCCGCCGACAGGTCGAGCGTCGCGCCGCTGCCCATGAGCGAGACGGCCGAGGCCGCGGACAGCCGTCCCGCGCCGGTGAGCACCAGCGTGCCGCCGTTGATCGTGGTCGCGCCGGTGTAGGTGTTTATCCCCGAAAGCGTCTGCGTGCCACTGCTGAGCACCAGTCCGCCGGCGCCGTCGATGACGCCCGAAAACACGCCCGACGCGTTCGTCAGGGTCAGGGTGCGGCCGCCGAGCGCGACTCTCCCGCCGCCCGCAAGGCTGGCCACGGACGCGCCGCTCGTCGTCGCCGAAATGTCCAGCGTTCCGTTGCTCGTCACCCCGCTGGATGCCGCCACGCTGCCGCCGCCAGTAAGCGCGAGCGTCGCGCCGCTGTCGACGGTGGTGGTTCCCGTGTAGGTGTTGACGCCCGTCATCGTCAGGACCCTGCTGCCCTGGACGCTTACCGAGCCCGCGCCGGAGATGACGCCCGCAAACGTCAGGCCGCTTGTGGCCGAAGAGAACGCGACGCCGGACGCGGCATCGGTCAGGATCACGTCGTTGCCCAGCGTCAGCCCGGCGTGGCTCGCGGAAATGGTGGCGGTCGCCCCCGCATCGAACAACAGGCCGCCTACGATGTTGGAGCCCGTCAGCAGCGTCAACGTGTTGCCCGTGCCGCCGAACTGGATGGCCGCCGCGCGGGTGCCCGCGGGGCCATTGAGCGCGCCGGTGATGGTGCCCGCATTGACGATCGTGTCCATGCCGCGCGTCACGATACCGACCCCGCCGCCATTGCCGGCGCCGCCGGCGATGGTGCCGACATTGAGGATCACATTGCGCGAGCCGGCAAGATTGATGCCGGCCCCGCCTGCCCCGTCCGCCCCCGCGCCGGAATTACCCGCTCCCCCGCTGCCGCCCGCGCCTCCAGTGATGCTGCCGGTATTGGTGATGGTGGCGTTGCCGCCAACCGCGAGCAGGCCGTCGCCGCCGGCGCCTCCCCCGCCGCCAAAGCCGCCGCTGCCGCCGTTGCCGCCAGCGCCACCGGTGATCGTTCCGTTATTGTTGACCGAAGCCACCACCCCGGCCGACGTCAAGCCGCTGCCGCCCCCGCCGCCGCCGCCGCCGTTGCCGCTGCCCGTGTTGAAGACATTGCCGCCATTGCCGCCCGCGCCGCCCACGGCCGCCGCCGAATTGTTGATGGTGATATCGTTGCCCAGGTACTGAAGCGCGGTATTGCCGCCATTGCCACCGCCGCCGAAATTGGTGCCGTCGCGGCCGGCATTGCCGGCGTCGCCCGCGATCGGCGCGTTGATGGCCAATCCAGACCCCGGGAACATTTGTGCCGGTGCGTTGGCGGTCGCGTTGCCTGCGTCGCCGGCAGCCCCCGCGCCACCCGTTCCCGAGCCGCCCCAGCTTCCCGGCACCTGCACGGTCACGTTGCCCGGGCCGAGCTCGCTGGCGCCGCCCCCCTGGCCATTGCCATTGCCGCCAGCGCCGCCGCGACCGGGATAACCCGCTCCGCCGGGCGCGCCGCAACCCGTCGTGTCGCTGGCGGAACAGGCGGCCAAGGCGGGCGCCGCCGCGGTCGAAAGGGCCAGCGCCAGGGCGGCGCTGCCGGCCGCGAGCATGACGCTTGCGGCCGACCGCAAGCTGGCCACCGCAGGCGCGAAATCGTAGCGGTCTGACGTCGGAACGGTCGAAGACGCCGGCGCGTCACAGTGGGCCACAAGCCCGGATTTGCCTTGGAGCACGAATTTCCCCTTGCTTCCGCCCTGCCCAGTACCAGGATGACCCGGAGGGGACAACCGCCAGAATCCCGCGGCACGGCAATCATATGGAAGCCAGCGCCCGGGGAAGACCAAGCGTGTTCAACTGCCGAACGCTGGAGCGTTGCGCCGTCTGAGCGCGCATCGGCAGCAAATGTAATGCAAAGTTTCGTGGTTCGCCATGCTGGCGTTCCCGGCGGGGGGACGCGCCACCGGACCGCGCGGGGACGGGAACCCCTGCGCAGCGTGCTACGGCGCCTATTCCAGCTTGATGCCCGCCTTGTTGATCACTTCCCGCCATTTCAGGACTTCGCCGCGCACGAACGCGCCAAACGCCTCCGGGCTGCCGGGCTTGGGTTCCGCCCCCGCCGCCACCATCGCCTTGGCCGTCGCGGGATCCGACAACACCTTCACCATGTCCGCATTGACCCGCGCCACTATGTCGGCGGGCGTCCCCTTCGGCGCCAGCACCCCGCTCCACGAATACGCCTCGTACCCCGGCACGCCGGACTCGGCAATCGTAGGCACGTCCGGCAGCATGCTCGACCGCGTCGGATTCCCCACCCCCAACGCGCGCACCTTGCCCGTCTTCAGATGCGGCACCGCCGACGGCCCGTCCGCGAACATCACCTGCACCTGGCCGCCCAGCAGATCCTGCATCGCCGGCGCGCTGCCCCGGTAAGGAATGTGCTGGATCTTCACGCCCGCCATCGCATTGAACAGCTCGCCCGCCAGATGCGTGCCGCCGCCCGTTCCGGAGGAACTGAACGACAGCTTGCCCGGATTCGCCTTGGCATAGGCAATGAGTTCGCTCACCGTATTCACCGGCAGCGACGGATTCACCACCAGCACGATGGGGAACACCGCCGCCATGCCCACCGGCACGAAATCGCGCGTGATGTCGTAGGTCAGGTCGCCGCGCAGGCTCGGCAGCACCGCATGGTGGATGGAAGCGAAGAAGAAGTTGTAGCCGTCCGGCTCGGCCTTGGCGGCGAACTGCGCGCCAACGATGCCGCCGGCGCCCGAGCGGTTGTCCACCACCGTCGGCACCGACCACAGGTGGCCCAGCGGCTGCGCCGTGAAGCGCGCGGTGGTGTCCACCGGACCGCCGGCCGGAAACGGCACGATGAAGGTCACGGCATGGCCGGGCCAGGCGGCGGCGCGGGCGAAAGTGGGCAGCAACGTCGTGGCGCACGCAGCGCCCAGCCCCGCGATCACGCGGCGGCGTTGAGGATCTAGCAAGGCAGTCTCCTGAGTCTCGTTCTTGTCGGTGGCGCGGCCGCAAACCACACCGGAACAACGCGGTGCCTTGCCGCCTGCCGGCCCCATTTTTCTACTGCCTGCGCGTCAGGCGCGGCCGGGGCTTTTTTTATTATTTGCCGCGCGGCCGCTTTTGCCGCTACACATTTTCAAAAGCCCCTCTTTCGCCGCGATGCCGTGTTCGCTGAACGGACACTATCGCGCATCCGATGTGGCGCCACGGCGACGGCCATGCGGCCCGTCAAGCCGTCGGCGCGGGCGGAACGCCACGCTCGCCGCGCCACGACACCGCCCCCGCCGCGGCTACTGTCCTCGCGCCGCGCGCTGCACGTGTTCGATGAAGCACTCGGCGAAGCTGGGCAGGTCGCGGCCGCGCTGGCGGCACAGCAGGCGGTCGCGCAGGGCCCAGGGATCTTCCAGTTTCAACACGTGCAAGGCATCGGGCCGGCTGTAGCGCGCCGCGCAGGCGCGCGGCACCACGGCGATGCCGGCGCCGGCCTCGACCATGCGGCACACGGCCTCGAAACTGCCCACGTGCACACGCTGGCAGATGCGCTTGCCCAGGCCGCTGGCGATGTCCTCCAGGAAGGTCTGGATGGCGCTGTCGGGATGGATGCCGACGAACTGATAGGCATCGATCAGGTCGGCAAAATGGGCGGACTTCGACGCCGCCAGCGGATGGTTCAGCGCCGTGACCACGGTGAGCTCATCGCGGAACAGCGGCGTCACATCCAGGCCCTCGACGTCGATGTTGCCGGCCACCAGCCCCAGGTCGCCGGCGCCCGCGCGGATCGCGATGACGATGTCGCCGGAGATCTTCTCTTCCAGCTCGACGTCCACGTCGGGGTTCTCGGCCAGGAAGGTCGACAGCGCATCCGCCAGGAAGGAATTGGTGGCGGTGGTGTTGGCCAGCAGCCGCAGCCGCCCTTTCAGGCCGCTGGCGTAGGGCTGCAGGTCGGCGTTCAGGCATTCGAGCTGGCGAAACACCGCGTTGGCGTGCTTGAGCAGCACCTCGCCAGCCGGCGTCAGCGCCACGCCCGTCGCCATGCGCACCAGCAGCCGCGCCTTGAAGGCCTCTTCCATGTGCTTGACGCGCGCGCTGGCGGCGGGCAGCGACAGGAAGGTGCGTTCGGCCGCGCGGGTCAGATTGAGCGTTTCCCCCACGTTCACGAAGAGCCGCAGGTCAGTCAGATCATGTCTCATGTTCCACCACACAGAAGGGGGGCATTTCTAATTTTGAATTCTTCGAATGCCGTGACGACCATACCATGGGGCAACCCCGTAAACCATACGGTTTGACGTGGAACTGTTTCCCACGCGGCGCGCGCCGCGGCATCTGGAGTAAGCCCCAATGAGCGGTATTGTTTCCGGCAAGGTAGTGGTCGTTACAGGCGCGGGCGGCGGCATCGGCCGCGGCATCGCGCTGGCCATGGCGCAGGCGGGCGCCAAGGTCGTGGTCAACGACATCGGCGTCTCGCTCACCGGCGAGGGCGGCGGCGAAGGCCCCGCGCAGGCCGTGGCAAGCGAGATCGTCGCGGCGGGCGGACAGGCCGTCGCCAACACCGACAGCGTGGCCGCGTACGACAGCGCCAGCCGCGTCATCCAGACCGCCATCGACGCCTTCGGGCGCATCGATGCGGTGGTCAACAACGCCGGCAACCTGCGCGACCGCGTATTCCACAAGATGAGCGAGGAGGAGTGGCGCCAGGTCATCGACGTGCACCTGAACGGCTCGTTCTTCATGAGCCGCGCCGCCGCGCCTTATTTCCGCGAGCAGGAATCCGGCACCTTCGTGCACATGACGTCCACGTCCGGGCTGATCGGCAATTTCGGCCAGGCCAACTATGCCGCCGCCAAGCTCGGCATCGTCGCGCTGTCCAAGTCGATCGCGCTCGACATGGCGCGCTACAACGTGCGCTCGAACTGCATCGCGCCGTTCGCCTGGAGCCGCATGACCAGCTCCATTCCCGCCGAGACCGACGAGGAGAAGGCGCGCGTCGAAAAGCTGAAGAAGATGGAGGCCAACAAGGTCGCGCCCATGGCGGTGTACCTGGCCAGCGACGCGGCCAGCGCCATCACCGCGCAGGTGTTCGCGGTGCGCGCCAACGAGATCATGCTGATGAGCCAGCCGCGGCCGCTGCGCAGCGTGCACCACGGCGAAGGCTGGACGCCCGAGCTGATCGGCGAGATCGCCGTGCCCGCCATGCGCAAGCATTTCTACGCGTTGGAGCGCTCGCCCGACGTGATCGACTGGGATCCCATCTGAGGCCGCCATGCCACTCGATTACGCAACCGTGAAGCACTGGCGCTTCGACGACGTGCGCCAGCACTACGACGACAAGGACACGATGCTCTACGCCCTTGGCATCGGCCTGGGGCAGGATCCCGAGGACGCCCGGCAACTGCGCTACGTGTACGAGAAAGACCTGCGCGCCTTTCCCACCATGAGCGTGGTGCTGGGCTATCCGGGCTTCTGGATGAGCGACCCGCGCGCCGGCATCGACTGGGTCCGGCTGGTGCATGGCGAGCAGCGCCTGGCGGTGCACGCGCCCCTGCCCACGTCCGGCACCGTGATCGGCAGGAGCCGCGTCACCCACGTGATCGACAAGGGTGCGGACAAGGGCGCGATCGTGGTCACCGAACGCACGCTGCACGACAGCGCCGGAACGCACCTGGCCACCTTGCGGCAAAGCACCTTCTGCCGTGGCGACGGCGGCTTCGGCCAGGGCGACGCCAGCCCCGAGCCGCTGCCCGCCGCGCCGCAGGGCGAGCCGGAGCGCCGCTGCGAACTGCGCATTCCGCCGCAGGCGGCGCTGCTGTACCGCCTGAACGCCGATCGCAATCCGCTGCATGCCGACCCCGAGGTCGCGCATCAGGCGGGTTATCCCAAGCCGATCCTGCATGGCCTGTGCTCCTACGGCATCGCCGCGCATGCGCTGGTCAAGACCTGGTGCGACTACGATGCCTCCCGCCTGACCCGGCTGGATGCGCGCTTCTCGGCGCCGGTCTATCCGGGCGAGACCTTGCAATGCGATATGTGGCGCATGCCGGACGGCCAGATCCGCTTCATCGCCCGCGCCGTCGAACGCGACGTCGTCGTCATGAGCCATGGCGCCGCCGAGGTGCAATCATGACGCGCCCGCCCGCATTGGACGGCATCCGCGTGCTGGACCTGTCGCGCATCCTGGCAGGACCGTGGTGCACGCAGAACCTGGCCGACCTGGGCGCCGACGTCATCAAGATCGAGCGCCCCGGCGTCGGCGACGACACCCGCGCCTGGGGCCCGCCCTTCCTGAAAGACGGCAATGGCGTCGACACCAACGAATCCGCCTATTACCTCAGCGCCAACCGCAACAAGCGCTCGGTCGAGGCCGACATGGCCACGCCGCAAGGCGCGGCGCTGATCCGCGAACTGGCGGCGGTCAGCGATATCCTGGTCGAGAACTTCAAGGTCGGCGGGCTGGCCAAGTACGGCCTGGACTATGCCAGCCTGAAGGCCATCAATCCGCGCCTGATCTATTGCTCCATCACCGGCTTCGGCCAGGACGGTCCGTTCGCGCAACGTCCCGGCTATGACTTCATGATCCAGGGCATGGGCGGGCTGATGAGCATCACCGGCGAACGCGACGACCTGCCCGGCGGCGGACCGCAGAAGGCCGGCGTGGCAGTCACCGATATCGTCACCGGCATGTATGCGACGGTGGCGATCCTG
Source organism: Colletotrichum falcatum (assembly GCA_019425465.1). Lineage (NCBI taxonomy): Eukaryota > Fungi > Ascomycota > Sordariomycetes > Glomerellales > Glomerellaceae > Colletotrichum > Colletotrichum falcatum. The sequence goes on from SWKJ01000237.1 coordinate 180,233, forward strand.
GCGGCGCTGCAGGAACGCCACCGCAGCGGCCTCGGCCAGCACCTGGACATCGCGCTGCTCGACAGCCACGTGGCGCTGCTGGCCAACCAGAATTCCAACTATTTCAATTCCGGCGTGGCGCCGACGCGCGCCGGCAACGCGCACCAGAACGTGGTGCCCTACCAGGTCTTCGCCGCCAGCGACGGCCATCTGATCGTGGCCACCGGCAACGAATCGCAGTACCGCGCCTATTGCAAGGCCATCGGCGCGCCGGAGCTGGGGGACGATCCGCGCTTTGCCACCAACCGGCTGCGCGTGGCCAATCGCGAGCTGCTGGTGGAGCTGCTGGCCGACATCATGCGCCAGGGCCGGCGCGATGACTGGATCGCCAAACTGGAGGCCGTGGGCGTGCCCTGCGGCCCGATCAACAATATCGCCCAGGCCTTCGCCCACCCGCAGACGCAGGCGCGGCAATTGCGCCGCGACCTGCCGCACCCGGGGGGTGGCGCGGCGCCGGTGACGGCCAGCCCGCTGCGGTTCTCGGACTCCCCCGTGGTGTACCGACGCGCGCCGCCGCTGCTGGGCCAGCACACCGAGGAGGTGCTGCGCGAAGTGTTGGGAAAATCGCCACGGGCCATCGCGGAATTCGTGTCGACGCGGATCCGCTAACGTGATTGAGGATCTCACTTATCAGACGATATAACGAATGAAGGCTCACATTCGGCCAGGGTTTTGACCTTATGATTTCGGCCACCGTCCGATCCACTCCCTATTGCGCCGAGCGAGCCACCATGCCAGTGACCAGACCCTTGAGGCGCGTGTTCCGGCGCCTGTTTCGGCGCACGCGCGACACACGGAATGCGGATCTTCTCGGGCAGATCGCGGCCATCCACAAGGCGCAGGCGGTCATCGAGTTCGACCTGGACGGCCATGTGCTCATGGCCAACCAGAATTTCCTCGATGCCATGGGTTACACGCTCGACGAACTGCTGGGGCAGCACCATCGCATCTTCGTCGCAGCCGATCGACGCGACTGCCCGCAATACCAGGCCTTCTGGGCCAAGCTCAAGCGCGGCGAGTACGACGCGGGCCGCTACCGCCGCATCCACAAGGACGGCAGCGACGTCTGGCTGCAGGCCAGCTACAACCCGATCCTCGACGCCTCCGGCCGGCCCTTCAAGGTGGTCAAGTACGCCACCGACGTGACCGAGCAGCAGCGCCGCCAGGCCGACACCGAGGGCCAGCTTGCCGCCATCTCCAAGGTGCAGGGCATCATCGAATTCGAGCTGGATGGCACCATCATCCGCGCCAACGACCTGTTCCTGGACGCCATGGGCTACCGCGAAGACGAACTGCGCGGCCGCCACCACAGCACGCTGGTGCTGCCCGAGGAAGTCCGCGGCCCCGCCTACAAGGAATTCTGGCGCAAGCTGCGCGGCGGCGAATACGACACCGGCCAATACCTGCGCATCGGCAAGGGCGGCCGCCGCGTCTGGATCGAGGCCAGCTACAACCCGATCTTCGATGCCGAGGGCCGGCCCTTCAAGGTGGTGAAATTCGCCACTGACATCACCAAGCGTTTCACCGCCGCGCAGACGCTGCGCGTGGCGGTGCAGGGCCTGACCGAGAACGCCGAGCGCGCCAGCCAGGCCAACACGCTGGCCCGCGACGCCTGCCAGGTCGCCGAGGAAGGCGGCAAGACCGTGGCCGGCGTGGTGGCCACCATGGGCGCCATCACCGACAGTTCCAAGCGCATTTCGGAGATCATCGGCGTGATGGACGGCATCGCGTTCCAGACCAATATCCTGGCGCTCAATGCCGCGGTCGAGGCGGCGCGCGCCGGCCCGCACGGCAAGGGCTTCGCCGTGGTGGCGGCGGAAGTGCGCAGCCTGGCCCAGAACAGCGCATCCGCGGCCAAGGAGATCAAGGACCTGATCACCACCTCGGTCCAGCAGATCGGCAACGGTGCCGAACAGGTGCAGTCCGCCGGCGCCACCATGGAGAACATCGTGACCTCGTCGCGGCGGGTCACCGAGATCATGGGCGAAGTGGTGGAAGTCTCGCTGGCGCAATCGGCCAAGCTGGGCGAAGTCACCGAGGACATCACCCAGATGACGGCCGAGGCGGCGCACGAACTGCAGAGCGCCTATGAAACCCAGGACCGACCCGAGGCGGCGCGCGAAGCGGCGTCGGCGCGGGCCGCGGCGCCCCGCGCGCCGGCGTCCTCGCAATCGGCGCTGGAGTACGTGCGCTACTGACCGGCCCTGATCGGGCGACCACGGGCGCCCGCGCCGACAGCAGGCCGCGAATCGTCCCGGGGATAAAAAAGGGCGCCGTCACCGGCGCCCTTTTCGCGTTCCTGTCGCCCGTTTACGCGGCGGCGACCGGGATCTTGCCGATCCGGGCCTGCCATTCCTTCGGCCCGGTGGTGTGGACCGAAGTGCCCTGGGCGTCAACCGCCACGGTCACCGGCATGTCCTTCACGTCGAACTCATAGATGGCTTCCATGCCCAGGTCGGCGAAACCCAGCACCTTGGCGCCGCGGATCGCCTTGGACACCAGGTAGGCCGCGCCGCCCACGGCCATCAGGTAGGCCGAGCCGTGCTTCTTGATCGACTCGATCGCGACGGGGCCGCGCTCGGACTTGCCGATCATCGCGATCAGGCCAGTCTGCTCCAGCATCATGTCGGTGAACTTGTCCATGCGGGTGGCGGTGGTCGGACCGGCCGGGCCCACCACTTCGTCGCGCACCGGATCGACCGGGCCGACGTAGTAGATGACGCGGTTGGTGAAGTCCACCGGCAGCGGCTCGCCCTTGGCCAGCATGTCCTGGATGCGCTTGTGCGCGGCGTCGCGGCCGGTCAGCATCTTGCCCGACAGCAGCAGGGTCTGGCCCGGCTTCCAGCTGGCGACTTCTTCCTTGGTCAGCGTGTTCAGGTCGACCTGCTTGGACTTGTTGTAGTCCGGCGCCCAGTGCACTTCCGGCCATTCCGACAGCGACGGCGGGTCCAGGCGCGCCGGGCCCGAGCCGTCCAGCTCGAAGTGGGCATGGCGGGTGGCCGCGCAGTTCGGGATCATGGCGACCGGCTTGGAGGCCGCGTGCGTCGGGAAGGTGTTGATCTTGACGTCCAGCACGGTGGTCAGGCCGCCCAGGCCCTGCGCGCCGATGCCCAGCGCGTTGACCTTTTCGTACAGCTCGATGCGCAGCTCTTCGAGCTTGTTCTGCGGGCCGCGGGCCAGCAGTTCGTACATGTCGATGTCTTCCATCAGCGACTGCTTGGCCATCAGCATGGCCTTTTCGGCGGTGCCGCCGACGCCGATGCCCAGCATGCCCGGCGGGCACCAGCCGGCGCCCATGGTCGGGACCGTCTTGAGCACCCAGTCCACCAGCGAATCGCTGGGGTTGAGCATGGCGAACTTGGACTTGTTTTCCGAGCCGCCGCCCTTCGAAGCCAGTTGCACGTCGACCTTGTCACCCGGGACAAGCTCGACGTGCAGGATACAGGGCGTGTTGTCGCGAGTGTTCTTGCGGGCGAACAGCGGATCGTCCAGCACCGAAGCGCGCAGGGGATTGTCCGGGTTCAGGTAGCCGCGGCGCACGCCTTCGTCGCACAGTTCCTGCAGGGTGCGCTTGGTGTCGAAGCGCACGCCCATGCCGACCTTCAGGAACACGTTGACGATGCCGGTGTCCTGGCACAGCGGGCGCTTGCCCTCGGCGCACATGCGCGAGTTGGTCAGGATCTGCGCCATCGCGTCGCGCGCGGCCGGGCTTTCCTCGCGCTCGTAGGCGCGGGCCAGGTGGCGGATGTAGTCGACGGGGTGGTAATAGCTGATGAACTGGATGCCATCGGCTATCGACTGGATGAAGTCTTCTTCTTTGATGAGGACGGACATGGCGATATGCGATTAACGAAGGGAAACGTGAAAACGCGGCCGACCTACCGGCCAGCCGCGCTGGTGAAAGGAATACTTTTGCCGCCGGGCCGCCCCAAGGCAAAAGAGCCCCCGCGGGGGGCAGCTAGCTCGCATGGCGAGCGCGGCGTGGGGGCACCCATTTATTTACCTTGCCAGACCGGCTTGCGCTTCTCCGCGAAAGCCGTGGCGCCTTCCTTGGCGTCGGCCGACGAGAAGATGTGGGCGATCAACGGACGCTGGCGGCTGAACATCTCTTCCTGGGTCCAGTCGCCGGACTGCGCCACGATGCTCTTGGCGGTCTGCACCGACAGCGGGCCGTTCTCGACAATGGCGCGGGCCAGTTCCAGCGCGCCGGCCAGGGCGCCGCCCGGCTCGGTCAGGCGGTTGACCAGGCCGAAGCCGTAGGCGCGCTCGGCGCCCAGCATGTCGCCGGTCAGGATCACTTCCATGGCGATGTGGTACGGCAGGCGGCGCGGCAGGCGCAGCATGCCGCCGGCGCCGGCCACCAGGCCGCGCTTGACTTCGGGCAGGCCGAACTTGGCGTTGCTGGCGGCCACGATCAGGTCGGACGCCAGCGCCATCTCGCAGCCCCCGGCCAGCGCATAGCCTTCGACCGCGGCGATCAGCGGCTTTTTCGGCGGCGCTTCGTTCAGGCCGGCGAAACCGCGGCCCTCCACATACGGACGCTGGCCCGACTTGGCGAAGGCCTTCAGATCCATGCCCGACGAGAACGTGCCGCCCGCGCCCGTCAGGATGCCGATGCGCACGTCGTCGCGGCTGTCCAGTTGATCCAGCGCGGCGGCCATGGCCTGGGCGGTTTCCAGGTTGATGGCGTTCTTGGCCTCGGGGCGATTGATGGTGATGATCTGGATGCCGTCGGCGACTTCCACCTTGATCAGGTCAGACATGCGGATGCTCCTTCCGGGGTTTTGGGGATGTTGGTTTTATATAAGACTGGTCAACCTGGAATGATACGACCAATGCCGGACAGCCGCAGGGCGCCGCGCCGCCGGTGTCCGCCTGGAGCACGCCTCGTCCGAGATGTAACGGCCAGGATGTAACCGCAATCCCGGGGTCCGCCCCCGGGGCCGCCCCGGGCCAGTTAAAATGCCCGGTTTCCCACGCCCACGGCAGACGTCGCCCGGCGATCGAATTCCAAGAATCCTATGCTCACCTTTCAGCAAATCATCCTTACGCTCCAGGAATACTGGGACAAGCAGGGTTGCGCCCTGCTGCAGCCCTACGACATGGAAGTCGGCGCCGGCACCTCGCACACCGCCACGTTCCTGCGGGCGATCGGCCCGGAGCCCTGGCGCGCGGCCTACGTGCAGCCCTCGCGCCGCCCCAAGGATGGCCGCTACGGCGAGAACCCCAACCGCCTGCAGCACTACTACCAGTACCAGGTGGTGCTGAAACCCGCGCCCCCGGAAATCCTGGACCTGTACATCGGCTCGCTCAAGGCGCTGGGCATCGACCCGACCCAGCACGACATCCGTTTTGTCGAGGACGACTGGGAAAACCCGACGCTGGGCGCCTGGGGCCTGGGCTGGGAAGTGTGGCTCAACGGCATGGAAGTGACCCAGTTCACCTACTTCCAGCAGGTCGGCGGCCTGGATTGCACCCCGACCACGGGCGAGATCACCTACGGCCTGGAACGCCTGGCCATGTACCTGCAGGACGTGCAGAGCGTGTACGACCTGGTCTGGACCGAAGGCGCCAACGGCCGCCGCGTGCTGTACCGCGACGTGTTCCACCAGAACGAAGTGGAACAATCCACCTACAACTTCGAATACTCGTCGGCCGAGATGCTGTTCGCGCACTTCAACGACTACGAAGCCGAGGCCAAGCGCCTGATGGACGTGCCGCTGGCGCTGCCGGCCTATGAAGCCACGCTCAAGGCCGCGCACACCTTCAACATGCTGGACGCGCGCGGCGCGATCAGCGTGACCGAGCGCGCCGCCTATATCGGCCGCATCCGCAACCTGTCGCGCGCCGTCGCGCAGGCCTACTACGATTCCCGCGAACGACTGGGCTTTCCCATGCTGGGCCGCGACAAGGCCGCCGGGGAGGCTGCATAAATGACGACGAACATCCGCCCCCTGCTGGTCGAGCTGCTGACCGAAGAACTCCCGCCCAAGGCCCTGCAGAAGCTGGGCCAGGCTTTCGCCGAGGGCGTGCGCGCCACGCTGGCGCGCCACGGCCTGCTGGCCGACGGCTGCGCCGTCGAGCCCTACGCCACGCCGCGCCGCCTGGCGGTGCGCCTGTCGGCCGTGCTGGCCCAGGCGCCCGACCAGGCCTACGCCGAAAAGCTGATGCCGGTGAAGATCGGCCTGACCGAAGACGGCAAGGCCACCCCGGCGCTGCAGAAGAAGCTGGCCGCCAAGGGCCTGGAAAACATCGACCTGGCCACCCTGGAACGGGAATCCGACGGCAAGCAGGATTACCTGGTCGCCCGCGGCACCGCCCCCGGCGCCGCGCTGGCCGCCGGCCTGCAGGAAGGCATCGACGCGGCCATCGATGGCCTGCCGATCCCCAAGGTCATGCGCTACCAACTGGCCGACGGCGAGACCACGGTCAAGTTCGTGCGCCCGGCGCACGGCCTGATCGCGCTGTTCGGCGCCGACGTGGTCCCCGTGACCGCCCTCGGCCTGACCGCCGGCCGCGAGACGCTGGGCCACCGCTACATGAGTAGCGGCGCCATCGCCATCGCCGATGCCGACGCCTACGCCGCCACCCTGGCCGAAAAGGGCCGCGTGGTGGCCTCGTTCGAAGGCCGCCGCGACGAGATCCAGCGCCAGTTGCTGGACCACGCCGGCCGCCTGTCGGCCACGCTGGGCGACGACCCCGAAGTGGCCGCCCTGCTCGATGAAGTCACCGCCCTGGTCGAACACCCCACCGTCTACGTCGGCGAGTTCGAGGAACAGTTCCTGCAAGTGCCGCAGGAATGCCTGATCCTGACCATGCGCCTGAACCAGAAGTACTTCCCGCTGTTCGACCCGGCCAGCGGCCGCCTGACGCATCGCTTCCTGATCGTGAGCAACATGCGCACGGACAACCCGGTGAACATCGTCGAAGGCAACCAGCGCGTGGTGCGCCCGCGCCTGGCCGACGCCCAGTTCTTCTTCGAGACCGACCGCAAGACGCCGCTGGCCGCGCGCGTCGAGCAACTGGGCTCGATCGTCTACCACAACAAGCTGGGCACCCAGCTCGAACGCGTCGAGCGCGTGCGCGCCATCGCCCGCGACGTGGCCGGCAAGCTGGGCGGCGACGTCGCCGCCGCCGACCGCGCCGCGCTGCTGGCCAAGGCCGACCTGGGCTCGAACATGGTGGGCGAGTTCCCCGAGCTGCAAGGCATCATGGGCGCCTACTACGCCGCCGGCGACGGCGAGCCGGACAGCGTCGTGCAGGCGCTGCGCACCCAGTACCGCAACCGTTACGACACGCCGGTCTCGCAGGACGACCTGACCGCCGCCACGCTGTTCATCGCCGAACGCGCCGAGACCCTGGTCGGCATCTGGGCCATTGGCCTGGCGCCCACCGGCGAACGCGACCCCTTCGGCCTGCGCCGCGCCGCGCTGGGCCTGATCAGCGCCTTCGAGCAACTGGCCGCCGGCGGCTGGCTCAAGCTCAACCAGGACGGCCCGCTGTCGCTGGACGGCCTGCTGGCCGCCACCGCCGCCACCTTCCCGGCCGGCAAGATCCCCGCCGACACGCTGGCGGAAGTGCGCGCCTTCATCTACGAACGCTACCGCAACCAGTTGATCAACGAGCACGACCGCAACGCGGTCGAGGCCGTCATCGCCCTGACGCCGCCGCTGCACCAGGTGGGCGAGCGCGTGCGCGCCGCCGCCGCCTTCGCGCAGATGCCCGAAGCCGCCAGCCTGGCCGCCGCCAACAAGCGCATCGGCAACCTGCTCAAGAAGGCCGAGGGCGAGATCGGCGCGGTCAATGACGCCGCGCTGGTCGAGCCCGCCGAAAAGGCGCTGGCCGCCGCCATCGCCGCGCTGCGTCCGCAGGCCGAGGCGCAACTGGCCGCCGGCGACTTCGCCGCCAACCTGCGCACGCTGGCGCAGGCGCGCGAGCCGGTGGACGCTTTCTTCGCCGACATCATGGTCATGGCCGAAGACCCCGCGGTGCGCGCCAACCGGCTGGCGCTGCTGGGCCAGTTGCACACCCTGATGAACCAGGTCGCTGACATTTCCAGGCTGGCACAGTGAAGCTCATCATCCTCGACCGCGACGGCGTCATCAACCAGGACAGCGACGCCTTCGTCAAAAGTCCCGACGAATGGATCGCCCTGCCCGGCAGCCTGCAGGCCATCGCCCGCCTGACGCAGGCGGACTGGACGGTGGTGGTCGCCACCAACCAGTCCGGCCTGGCGCGCGGCCTGTTCGACATGGACACGCTGACCGCCATCCACACCAAGATGCGGCGCGAGCTGGCCGCCGTCGGCGGCAGCGTGGACGCCGTCTTCATGTGCCCGCACGGCCCGGACGATGACTGCACCTGCCGCAAGCCGCGTCCCGGCATGTTCGAGCAGATCGGCCACCGCTATGACGTCGACCTGGCCGGCGTGCCGGCCGTGGGCGACTCGCTGCGCGACCTGCAGGCCTCCACCGCTGCCGGCTGCGCGCCGTGGCTGGTGCTGACCGGCAACGGCAAGAAGACGCTGGCCAAGGGCGGCCTGCCCGAGAACACGCGGGTCTGCGACGACCTGTCGGCCGTGGTCGACGCCTTGCTCCAGGACAACTGATGGCCCGGCTGCGCTCGCTCCTTTATTTCCTGTTCCTGGCCATCACGGTCATCCCCTATGCCTTCGCCTGCGTGCTGTGGGCGCCGCTGCCGCTGCACCTGCGCTACAAGCTCACGGTGGGCTGGCCGCGCCTGGCGATCTGGGGCGCCAAGGTGTTCTGCGGCATCCGCTGGCAGGTCAAGGGCTGGGAAAACCTGCCTGACGGCCCGGCGGTGCTGCTGTCCAAGCACCAGTCGGCCTGGGAAACGCTGTTCTTCCCGGCCTACATGCCGCGCGAAGTGTGCTTCGTCTACAAGAAGGAACTGCACATGGTGCCGTTCTTCGGCTGGGGCCTGGCGTTGCTGCGCATGATCGCCATCGACCGTTCCAAGGGCCGCGACGCCTTCGAACAGGTGGTCAAGCAGGGACAGGTCCGGCTGGACGAAGGCCGCTGGCCGCTGCTGTTCCCGGAAGGCACGCGCGTGCCGCCAGGCAAGACCGCGCGCTTCAAGATGGGCGGCGCGCTGCTGGCCTCGCGCACCGGCGCGGTGGTCATCCCGGTGGCGCACAATGCCGGCGAATGCTGGCGCCGCAACGCCTTCGTCAAATATCCGGGCATGGTTACGCTGTCCATCGGTCCCGCGATAGAATCGAAGGGAATCTCCCCGAGGAACTGAACCAGAAAGTGCAGGACTGGATCGAAGGGGAAATGCGGCGTCTCAATCCAGAAAGGTATGCCCAGCACTGACCAGCTCGAACTCCTGTTCGACGTGCAAGACTTCGACGCGTCTGCTGACGCGTCGCCCTTGAGCGCGTCTCCCGCGCCGCCCAAGGCGCCGGTGGCCACGCCGCCCGCGCCGCTGTTCCCTCCTCCTGCCTCTTCCGCGCCCAAGCCGGCCGGCGAACCGCTGCTGACGCTGTCGCCCAACGCCGCCGCGCGCGTGCCCACCCCCTGCCCCGATCCGCTGCCGCCGGGCGCGCGCTGGCGCGAGGTGGACACCGATCCGCAACCCATCGGCTTCGTGCTGCTGCGCTCGCGCCGCCGCAGCATCGGCTTCGTCATCACCGACGACGGCTTGCGCGTCACGGCGCCCAACTGGGTCACGCTGGCGCAGATCGACGACGCGGTGCGCGAGAAATCCCGCTGGATCGTCGCCAAGCTGCGCGAATGGCACACCCGCAAGCAGCAGCTCGCCATGGCGCACACGCGCTGGCAGGCCGGCGGCGAGCTGCCCTACCTGGGCAAGCGCATCGTGCTGGGCGTGGGCGGCGACAGCCGCCAGACCCGCCTGTCCGGCGATGCCGAGGCCCCCGCCGACGGCGACACGCTGTGGCTGGCGCTGCCGGCCGATGCCGACCAGGGCCGCATCCGCGACGCCGCCCAGGCCTGGCTGCAGCAGCGCGCCGGCGCCTGGTTCGGCGCCCGGCTGGCGCACTTCCTGCAGATCAGCGGCCTGAAGATCCGCCGCTGGCGCCTGTCGTCGGCGGCCACGCGCTGGGGTTCGTGCACCAGCGACGGCAACATCATGCTGAACTGGCGCCTGATCCATTTCGCGCCGGCCATCATCGACTACGTCATCGCGCACGAACTGGCGCACCTGCGCGAAATGAACCACAGCCAGGATTTCTGGCGCGAGGTCGGCCAGATCCTGCCCGACTTCGAGGAAGCGAAGAACGTGCTGCGGCGCCACGACCCCGCCTCGCTGCCGCAATTCTAGGGTCGGTGCGAGAGACGCCCGCGCAACCGGCCCAGGGGCGTGTTCCCACTAAAAGAAGCCTCGCATGAGCACCCACGGAGACACACCATGCTTCTGCTGATTCCCGGCCCGGTCACGACCGATGCGCGGGTGAAGGCCGCCATGGCGCAGGACTACGCGCCCTGGGACAACGAATTCCGCGCGCTGTACCGCCAGGTCTGCGCCGACGTGCTGCGCGTGGCCGAGGCCGACGCGGACACGCACGTGGCGCTGGCGCTGCCGGGCTGCGGCCACTTCGCGGTGGAAGCCGCCATCCGCACCCTGGTGCCGCCCGGCGGCCGCCTGCTGGTGCCGTCCACCGGCGCCTACGCGGGCCGCCTGCAGAAGCTGGCCGCCGAGGCCGGCCGCGTCGCCGTGCCGCTGTACGTGGGCGCGCGTGACCGCGTCGACCCGCTGGCCGTGGCACAGGCGCTGGAGCAGGACCCGAGCCTGACGCACGTTGCGCTGGTCTACAGCGAGACCGGCAGCGGCATCTGCCACGACGTGCCGGAACTGGCCCGCATCGCCCACGCGCTGGGTCGCCGCGTCATCGTCGACGCGGTCTCGGCGTTCGGCGCATTGCCGCTCGACATGCGCGCCCTGCCCGCCGTGGACGCCGTGGTGCTGACGGCCAACAAATGCCTGGAAGGCCTGCCCGGCGCCGCCTTCGTGGTGGGCCGCCGCGACAGCCTGGAGGCCGCGCGCGGCAACGCCGGCAGTTGGTCTCTGGACCTGGCCGACATCTACCAGCACACCCTGGCGCCCAACGCCGGCCCGCGCTTCACCCCGCCAGCGCCGACGCTGGCGGCGCTGGCCGTGGCGCTGGAGCTGTATCATCATGAAGGCCGCGAAGCCCGGCTGGCGCGCTACACCGCCAACATGCGCACCCTCTACGACGGCGTGGCCGGCCTGGGGCTCCGCCCCTACCTGCCGCCCGCGCTGCAGGGCCCGATCGTCGTCAACGTGCATGCGCCCGACGCGCCGACCTGGAACCTGCAACTGTTCGTGGACGCGCTCAAGCAGCGCGGCTTCGTGCTCAGCAATTTCACCAACACCGAACTGCCCACTTTCCGGGTCGGTTGCATCGGCGCCTTCGGGCCCGACCAGATGCGGCTTGCGGTCGACGCCATGGGCGGCGCACTGCAAGACCTCGGCATAACCCGGGAGTCCGCCGGACACGTCCACGGCTTCCCGCCACCCCTCATCGCTTAAGGAATTCCACCATGCGTATGCTCCACACCATGCTGCGAGTCGGCAATCTCGACAAGTCCATCGACTTCTACACCAACGTGCTCGGCATGCGCGTCCTGCGCCGCAACGACTACCCGGACGGCAAGTTCACGCTGGCCTTCGTCGGCTACCAGGATGAATCGGAAGGCGCGGTGATCGAGCTGACCCACAATTGGGACACCGACAAGTACGACCTGGGCAACGGCTATGGCCACATCGCCCTGGAAGTCGACAACGCCTACGAAGCCTGTGACAAGGTCAAGGAACGCGGCGGCAAGGTCACCCGCGAGGCCGGCCCGATGAAGCACGGCACCACCGTGATCGCCTTCGTCGAGGACCCGGACGGCTACAAGATCGAGTTCATCCAGAAGAAAGGACGAGTGGACTGAACCCACCCGCCATCGCCATGATCCACTCCATCCTCAAAATGGGCGATCCCCGGCTGCTGCGCGTCGCGCCGCCGGTCGAGCGCTTCGATACCCCCGAGCTGCACGCCCTGATCGAAGACATGTTCGAGACCATGGCGGCGGCGCAAGGGGTGGGCCTGGCCGCGCCGCAGATCGGCGTCGACCTGCAACTGGTCATCTTCGGCTTCGACCGCAACGAGCGCTATCCCGACGCGCCGGCGGTGCCGCAGACGATCCTGTGCAATCCGGTCATCACGCCGCTGTCCAACGACATGGAAGACGGCTGGGAAGGCTGCCTGTCGGTGCCGGGGCTGCGCGGCCTGGTGCCGCGCTACCGCCGCATCCGCTACCAGGGCAAGGATCCCTACGGCCGCGACATCGACCGCGAGGCCGAGGGCTTCCACGCCCGCGTGGTGCAGCACGAGTGCGACCACCTGATCGGCCGGCTCTATCCTTCCCGGATCCAGGATTTCTCGAAATTCGGCTTCACCGAAATCCTGTTCCCCGGCATGGACCCGAATCAGGACGACTGATCGTTCTTCGGGGCGGGAGCCGGGCCCGGCGCCTGCCCCGACGCCAGTTCCTCCGGCGCGAAATCATCCACCTGCAGCACCCGCGCGACGATCGCCTCGGCCTCTTCCAACTGCGCCGCCTGCGTCGCCGTGATGGCGCCGTGCCGGTGCGCCTCGCGCCAATCGCGCACGCCCGACTGGCGCAGCCGGTCACGGATCGGTTGCACCGCGTCGACCAGGGCGAAGGCGCGGGTCAGCAGCGCCAGCGGATCCTCATCGCCCTGGGCGCCCGCTGAACGTTGCAGGTCGGCCGCCAGCCGCGCATGGGTCGGCGACGGCTTGAGCAGCAGCTCCGCGCATTCGCGGCTGAGCGCGTCGTCCGGCCCCTTGGCCAGCCGCAACGGCAGGATGGCGGCGCGCAATGCCCAGGCCAACGGCCGGCCAGGCAGGTTCGACAACACCTGGTCCATGCGTTTTTCGATCTCGGCATAGCCCTGCGCCATGCACCAGCGCACCAGCGGCAGGTCGTCGTGCTTGCGCCCCTCGTCTTCCCAGCGCTTGAGCACCGCCGACAACAGGTAGAGTTCGGCCAGGATGTCGCCCAGCCGCGCCGAGATCATCTCGCGGCGCTTGAGGCCGCCGCCCAGGCGCGCCAGCGCGGCGTCGGCCAGCAGCGCGAAGCCGGCCGCATAGCGGCCCAGCCGACGGTAGTGCCCGGCGGTGGGGCCGGATACCGGCGACGGCGCCAGCAGGCCGCCGGTCCAGGCGCGGCCGATGGCGCGCAGCGTGTTCATGCCGGTATGGCGCAGGTGGCGCCAGAACACGTCGTGGAACACTTCCATGCCGCGCTCTTCATCGGGATTGCCCAGCGCCAGGATCTCCGGCATCAGGTAGGGGTGGGCGCGGATCGCGCCCTGGCCGAAGATGATCAGGTTGCGCGTCAGGATGTTGGCGCCCTCGACCGTGATGGCGATGGGCACCGCCCGGTACAGCGCGCCCAGGTAGTTGCTGGGTCCGTCGATCACCGCGCGGCCGGCATGCACGTCCATGGCGTCGTTGACCGACACCCGCATGCGCTCGGTGGCGTGGTATTTCATGATGCCCGACACCACCGCCGGCTTCACGCCCTGGTTCAGCGCGGCGCAGGTCAGGCGCCGGGCCGCTTCCACCAGGTAGGCGTTGGCCGCCAGGCTGGCCAGCTTTTCCTGCACGCCCTCGAACTTGCCAACGGAGATGCCGAACTGCTCGCGCACCCGGGCGTACATGCCGGTGGCGTGCGCGCTCATCACGCACGCCGCCGCCGACAGCGACGGCAAGGAAATGCCGCGCCCCGCCGCCAACGCGCTCATCAGCATCTGCCAGCCGTGCCCGGCGCGCTCGACGCCGCCGATCAGTGCGTCCAGCGGCACGAACACGTCGCGGCCGCGATTGGGTCCGTTCTGGAACACCTGCATCGCCGGCAGGTGGCGGCGGCCGATCTCGACGCCGGGCGCATCGGTCGGCACCAGCGCCACCGAGATGCCGATATCGCACGCGCCGCCCAGGATGCCGTCGGGATCCGACATCTTGAACGCCAGCCCCAGCACCGTGGCCACCGGCCCCAGCGTGATGTAGCGCTTGTGCCAGTTCAGGCGCACGCCGATCAGCTCGCGACCGTCCACCACCTGGCGACAGACCACGCCGGTATCCACCATGGACGCGGCATCCGAGCCGGCCTCGGGGCTGGTGAGGCCGAAGCACGGCACCTCGCGGCCGTCGGCCAGCCGCGGCAGCCAGTAATCGCGCTGGGCCTGGGTGCCGAACTGCATCAGCAGCTCGCCCGGCCCCAGCGAATTGGGCACCATGACCGTCACGCCGGCGGTGATGGAATAGGCGGAAATGCGCCGCACGATCTCGGAGTGGGCGTAGGGCGAGAAGCCCAGGCCGCCGTGACGCTTGGGGATGATCATGCCGAAGAAGCGCTGCACCTTCAGGAAGGCCCAGACCTCGGGCGGCAGGTCGCGCCGATGCCAGGTGATGTCCCATTCGTCCAGCATGGCGCACAACTGCGCCACCGGGCCGTCGATGAAGCGTTGCTCATCCGGCGTCAGGGCGGCGGCGGGCACGTCCAGCAGCTTGCGCCAGTCGGGATTGCCGGTGAACAGGTCGGCTTCCCACCAGGTGTCGCCGGCCTCGATGGCCTCGCGTTCGGTGGCCGAGAGCGGCGGCATCGCGTTGCGGGCCCAACGGTATGCGGGTTCGGAGATGCGGCGCCGGCGCCAGGCGTTGAAATCCATGTGCTCTCTCTCGTTCGATGCCACTGGGCATATCAGGGCAAAGTACCAGAATTGGGCCATCGGGGACAAACCCCATGGGTCCGACTCTGCGACAATGGGCCTCCCCGCGCTGGTGCGCATTCCCTTCGCTATCCGGGCACACACCGCATGCTGAACAAACTCTGGCTGGGCTTCTTCCTGACTGCCGCCGCGGCCGCGCTGTACCGCTGGCTGGCCATCGGCGACCCGGACGTGTTCCGCGCCATGGTCGCCAGCCTGTTCGACATGGCGCGGGTGTCGGTCGAGGTGATGGTGCTGCTGTTCGGCACGCTGACGCTGTGGCTGGGATTTCTGCGCATCGCCGAAAGCGCCGGTCTGGTGGAACGGCTGGCGCGGCTGCTGGGGCCGCTGTTCGCGCGCCTGATGCCCGAGGTGCCGCGCAACCACCCCGCGATCGGCTTGATCACGCTCAACTTCGCCGCCAACGGCTTGGGCCTGGACAATGCCGCCACGCCCATCGGCTTGCGCGCGATGCGCGAACTGCAAGCGCTCAATCCCAAGCCCGACACCGCCAGCAACGCCCAGATCCTGTTCCTGGTGCTCAACGCCTCGTCGCTGACGCTGCTGCCGGTGACGCTGTTCATGTTCCGCGCGCAGCAGGGCGCGGCCGACCCGACCCTGGTGTTCCTGCCCATCCTGCTGGCCACCAGCGCCTCGACGCTGGCCGGCTTCCTGGCGGTGGCGGCGTGCCAGCGCCTGCGGCTGCTCGATCCCGTCGTGATGCTGTGGCTGGGCGGCGCGGCGCTGCTGCTGGGCGGCTTCATGGCGCTGCTGGCCAGCATGTCGGCCAGCGCCATCGCCGCGCTGTCGTCGCTGATGGGCAACCTGGCGCTGTTCGGCATCCTGCTGGCCTTTCTCATCGTCGGCGCGTGCAAGAAGGTGCCGGTCTACGAGGCCTTCATCGAAGGCGCCAAGGAAGGCTTCGACATCGCCAAGAGTCTGCTGCCGTACCTGGTGGCAATGCTGTGCGCGGTCGGCGTGCTGCGGGCCTCGGGCGCGCTGGATTTCCTGCTCGACGGCATCCGCTGGCTGGCCGCCAATGCCGGCTGGGACACGCGCTTCGTCGACGCGCTGCCCACCGCGCTGGTCAAGCCGTTCTCGGGCAGCGCGGCCCGCGCCATGATGCTCGAAACCATGACGCACTTCGGCGTCGATAGCTTCCCCGCGCTGCTGGCGGCGGTGGTGCAAGGCAGCACCGAGACCACCTTCTACGTGCTGGCGGTGTATTTCGGCTCGGTCGGCATCCTGCGCGCGCGCCACGCGGTGGGTTGCGCGCTGGTCGCCGACCTGGCCGGGGTGCTGGCGGCCATCGGCGTGTGCTACTGGTTCTTCGGTTGAACGGCGCCGGCCGCCAGCCACGCTGCCTCGACGGCGCGCCAGGCCTGCCTACAGGCACCGCGCGCCGCGAGACCGCTCAATCCACCAGCAGGATCTTCATGCCGTTGGTGCCGCCGCTGTCGCGGTAGAAGTCGCCCTTGGTCAGGATCACCCAGTCACCCGCTTTCACCAGATTGCGCTTCTTCAGCTCGTCGATGGCGGCGTTGCTCAGATCCGCCGGCTCGTAGTCCGACGGCGCGAACGGGATGGTGTAGACGCCGCGGAACATGGTCACGCGGTTCTGCGTGATGCTGTGCGGGCTGTAGCAGTAGATCGGCACGCCCGAGCGGATGCGCGACATGATCAGCGGCGTGTGGCCGCTTTCGGTCAGCGCGATGATGGCCTTGACGCCCGGGAAATGGTTGGCCGCGTACATGGCCGCCAGCGCGATGGTTTCGTCGCAGCGCGTGAAGGTCTCGCCCAGGCGATGGTGCGACTGCGTGCTGGTGGGATGCTTTTCCGCGCCCAGGCAGACGCGCGCCATGGCCTGCACCGTCTCGACCGGATACGAACCCGAGGCGCTTTCGGCCGACAGCATCACCGCGTCGGTGTAGTCCAGCACCGCGTTGGCCACGTCCGAGACTTCGGCGCGCGTGGGCATCGGGCTGGAGATCATCGACTCCATCATCTGGGTCGCGGTGATCACCACCTTGTTCAGGGTGCGGGCATGCTGGATGATGCGCTTCTGGATGCCGACCAGTTCGGCGTCGCCCACTTCCACGCCCAGGTCGCCGCGCGCCACCATCACGCCGTCGCTGGCGCGGATCAGCGCGTCCAGCGCCTCGTCGTCGGCCACCGCTTCGGCGCGCTCGATCTTCGCGATGATCCAGGCTTCGCTGCCGGCGGCGCGCAGCAGTTCGCGCGCCTCGTCGATGTCGCTGCCATAGCGCGGGAACGACACCGCCACGTAGTCGAGCTGCATCTCGGCCGCCAGCTTGATATCGACGCGGTCCTTGTCGGTCAGGCTCGGCGCCGACAGGCCGCCGCCGCGCCGGTTGATGCCCTTGTTGTTGGACAGCGGGCCGCCCACCGTGACGGTGGTGTGGACTTCGTCGCCCTCGACGCGGTCGACCACCAGCACCACGCGGCCGTCATCGAGCAGCAGCTCGTCGCCGACGCGGCAGTCCGTCACCAGCTCGGGATAGTCGATGCCGACGATGCTGGCCGTGCCGGCGTCCTTCGGATGCACCCGAGACAGCGTGAACGGCTGGCCCACCTGCAACTGCACCAGCTTGTCGGTGAAACGCGCGATGCGGATCTTGGGGCCCTGCAGGTCGCCCATGATGGCGACGAAGCGGCCCTGCCGCGCGGCGCTCTCGCGCACCAGGCGGGCGCGCTCGCGGTGGTCGTCGGCGCTGCCGTGCGAGAAGTTCAGCCGCGCCACGTCCAGGCCGGCCTTGATCATGGCGTCGATGCGTTCCGGCGTCGACGTCGAGGGGCCCAGGGTGGCGACAATTTTGGTGCGGCGCAATACAGGCATGGCGATCCACTCTCACATGAACAACGAAAGCGCTATGGTACGACGGCGGCGGACACGCGGGTATCATGATCGACATCCCGACCCTCAACGCACCGTGGCCGACCTCGTGAAAATCGTCATCGCACCCGACTCCTTCAAGGAAAGCGTCTCCGCCCCCGACGCGGCCGCGGCCATCGCGCGCGGCGTCAAGGCCGCCTGTCCCGGCGCGCACACGGTCTGCATTCCGATGGCGGACGGCGGCGAAGGCACGGTCGAGGCGGTGCTGGCGGCGGCCGGCGGCCAGGCGCGCGAGCGCACGGTCAACGATGCGCTGGGCCACAAGGTCGACGCCGTGTGGGGCCTGCTCGAGGACGGCACCGCCATCATCGAGATGGCCGCGGCCGCCGGCCTCGAACTGATCGCGCCGTCCAAGCGCGATCCGATGCGCGCCAGCAGCCACGGCGTGGGCGAATTGATCCTGGCGGCGCTGGATGCCGGCGCCGAACGCATCATCCTGGGCCTGGGCGGCTCCGCCACCAACGACGGCGGCGCCGGCATGCTGACCGCGCTGGGCCTGCGCCTGCTCGATCAGGACGGCCGCAGCCTGCCGCCGGGCGGCGGCGCGCTGGGCCAACTGGCCAGCATCGACATGCGCGGCCTCGATCCGCGGCTGGCGAAGACAAGCATCGTCATCGCCTCCGACGTCGACAATCCCTTGTGCGGCCCGCAGGGCGCCTCGCACGTCTTCGGTCCGCAGAAAGGCGCCACGCCCGAACAGGTGCAGACGCTGGACGCCATGCTCGGCCACTTCGCCGACATCTGCGCGCGCCAGTTGGGCAGCGACCGCCGCCACGATGCCGGCGCGGGCGCCGCGGGCGGCCTCGGCTTCGCCGCCAAGACGTTCCTGAACGCGCACTTCCGGCCCGGCGTCGAGATCGTCGCCGAACTCGGCGGCCTGGCGCAGGCCATGGAAGGCGCCACGCTCGCCTTCACCGGCGAAGGCCGCATGGACGCGCAGACCCTGCGCGGCAAGACGCCGGCGGGCGTGGCCCGCATTGCACACCAGGCCGGCGTGCCGGTGGTGGCGCTGGCCGGCTCCCTCGGTGAAGGCTACGAAGCGCTGCACGCCGGCGGCATCAGCGCCGCCTTCAGCCTGGCGCCCGGCCCCATCACTTTGCAGCAAGCCCTGGCCGATGCCGAACGCCTGCTGCATGACCGCGCCCGTGACGTGATGCAATTGTGGATGGCGGCGCAGAAGCGCATGCTGTAGCGGCCACCGCGCGTCATCACGAAAAAAAGCCCGCTGTACGCGGGCTTTTGCTTGCCTGGCGGCGGTACGGCATCAACCGCCCTGCAGCACGCCGGCCTCGACCAGCGCATCCGACAGGCGGATGTAGCGATCCACCGAGATATCCTCGGCGCGCGCGGTGGGCGCGATGTCCAGCGCTTCCCAAGGCACCTGCGGGGCCCAGTCGGCCAGCACCCGGCGCAACATCTTGCGGCGCTGCGAGAAGGCGCGGGCCACCACGGTCTCGAAGGCGCGCGCGCTGACCGGGCGCAGGCGCTCGGCCGGCAACGGCACCATGCGCACAATGGCCGACACCACCTTGGGCGGCGGATCGAAGGCCTCGGGCGGCACGTCGAACAGCTTGTGCATGCGATAGCGCGACTGCAGCATCACCGACAGGCGGCTGAAATCGCCGCTGCCGGGCTGCGCGACCATGCGGTCGATCACTTCCCGCTGCAGCATGAAATGCTGGTCGCGGACATGGTCGGCCCAGGTCATCAGATGGAACAGCAGCGGACTGGAGATGTTGTAGGGCAGGTTGCCCACCACCCGCAGCCCCGCGCCGAACTGCGAGAAATCCACCGTCAGCGCGTCGGCCTCGACCACGGTCAGGCGACCTTCCTCGAACTGCTTGCGCAGGCGCGCCGCCAGGTCACGGTCGATCTCGACCGCGGTCAGGTGATCGAGCCGCTCGAGCAGCGGCCGCGTCAGCGCCGACAGGCCCGGCCCGATCTCGACCACGGTGTCGGTGCGAGCGGGACTGACCGCCCGCACGATCGACTCGACCACGCTCTCGTCGGTCAGGAAGTTCTGGCCAAAGCGCTTGCGCGCCTGGTGTTGAGACATGAAAAACCCGGGCTGCGATCAGCGGTTGTTCTGGTTGATACGGTCCTGCTTTTCCAGCCGGTTGTCGATGTACGCCTGGGCGCGCAACTGATCCAGCCAATCTTCGAAAGCGGGTTGGGCACGGCGCTCGAACAGCGTCTGGCGGGCGCGCATGCGGGCCAGGTCGTCGGTGGCGTCGTGCTGGCGGCGCTCTTCGACCTGGATCAGGTGCCAGCCGAACGGCGTCTGGATCGGTTGGCTGATCTCGCCCGGCTTCAGCGCATTCATCGCTGCCTCGAAGGTCGGCACGGTCTCGCCCGGATTGAGCCAGCCGAGGTCGCCGCCCTGCGGCGCGGTCGCGTCCTGTGAGTATTGACGCGCCATGTCCGAGAACTTGGCATCGCCCGCCACCAGGCGCTGGCGCACCTGTTCAAGGCGCTGGCGGGCCTGCTCGTCGCTCATGACGGTCGAGGTCTTGATCAGGATGTGGCGCGCATGCGTCTGCATCACCTCGACCGGACCTTGCGGCGCCTGGGCCTGGGGTTGCGGACGCGGCTGCGGTGCCGGCGCGGGAGCGGGGGCGCGGGCGGTGCGGCTGGGCGCCGGTTGCGCGGTGCCGCGGTCCATCACCTTGAGGATGTGGAAGCCGTTGCCGCTCTGGAGCAGCGTCGACACCTGGCCCTTCTGCAGATTGCCGAGGGCCTTGGCGAACAGGTCAGGCCAGCCGTCCAGCGGACGCACGCCCATCACGCCGCCTTGCAGGGCTTCGGGGCCGTCCGAATTGGCGGCCGCCAGGCTGGCGAAGTCATCGCCGCGCTTGGCGCGGGCCAGCAGGTCCTCGGCCTTCTTGCGCAACGCGGCGACCTGATCGGGCGACGAGCCTTCCGGCACGCGCACCAGGATCTGCGCCACGGCGTAGAGCATCGGACCGGCCGGCGCGGCGGCCTGCTCGGGCGCGGCTTCCGGCGCCGGTTGCGGCTGGGCCTGCTGCGCCGACGGGGGCGCGGCGCCGAACGCCGGATTGCGGCGCTGGTCCCTCAGGAACGCATCGACCTCGGCATCGGAAATGACGATGGTGGAGTCGACCGCGCGCTGGCGCAGGCGATCGGAGCGGATCTCGTCCTTCAGGGACTTGCGATAACTGTCCCAGGAGGTGCCGGACTTCTCGATTTCCTGGCGCAACTGGGCCGGGCTGATCTTGTTGCGGTCGGCAATGGTCTTGATGGCCTGGTCGACCTGGGCATCATCGACGCGGATGCCGAGACGGTCGGCCTCGTGGCGCTGCACCCGTTCCATGATAAGGCGCTGCAATACCTGGTGCTGCAAGGTCTTGTCGTCGGGCACCTGGATGCCGCGGGCCTTCAGTTCGCCGGCAATGCGCAGCGACGCATCGCGCAATTCGCGCAGGGTGATCACGTCCTTGTCGACCACGGCGGCGATGCCGTCGACGAACTGCTCCCCGGCGGGCGGCGCGCTTTTCTGCGTGGTCGGCGCATTCTTGGCGCCCTTGGCGTTCGGCTCGGCCGCGTGCGCGGCGGAGAAAGCGGCGCAAACGGCCAGCAACAGCGCGTTGCCGGAGAAGCGACGCAAAGAGTGCAACCTACGCATCATTCATACCTTTCAAATGTGGTCCCGGTGGGCGCAGGCGGGGTGATGCGCGAGTAACCGGGGATACTTCTGTTCAGCAGGTTCATCGGATCGGTTCCCAGGGAACCCAGTCCGGTCAACTCCAACTGGAAAAACAGCGCCGTGTTGGCGTCGGTGGCGGACACGGCGTAGCGTTGGAACACCATCCGGCCAACCCAGCAGCAATCGCCCTTGTATTCGAGGCCGGCGATGGCCTGCGTGACGCGGGGCGAATCGGTGGTGCCATTGACCGTGCTGGACGGCCCGTCGCGCAAGGAATAGTCGACCCGGCCCACACCGTACCAGCGCTTGGTGAACGGCCATTGCACCGCCAGGCTGATCTGGTTCTGGCCTTGCGGCTGGTAGAGCACGCCGGCCTGTGGATCGCGCTGATAACGATAGGCCAGCGCCACCGTCGTTAAGCGCTGCGGCGACCAGCGGGCGCTCAGCAGCCCGCGCGACCATTGGTTGTCATAGGGGTTGTACTGCGCGGCCACGTCGGTGGTGAGGGTATCGGTCAACGCCGCGCTGGCGCCCACGAGGAAGTCCGACCGGACGTTCTCGCGCGGCGTTTCTCCAGGCAAGGTGACCTTCTGGTCGGCGAAGTACAGGCGCTGCGCCACGGCTACCGACGCGCGTTCGAAACCGGTGGCGGCATCGAGCCAGCGCGTGGTCAGCGCGGCGGTCAACTGATTGGCGTTGGAAATGCGATCCCAGCCACCGGTGTAGATATTCTCCTCGAAGGCCTGCGAGAAGCTGAAGTCGGACAGCGATGTGTCGTAGACCGGAATCTTGGATTGGTCGCGGTACGGCACACGCAGGTAGTACAACCGCGGCTCCAGGGTCTGGATCGAATCCTTACCGAACAACGTGGTGTCGCGCTCGAAGATCAGGCCGGCGTCCAGCGACATGATGGGCACCGTGCGCGACTGCGAGCGCGGGTAGCCGAACGAGGTGCCGGCATTGGCCGTGCCCGAGTTCAAACCGAGCCAGTCACCGTGATACCAATCCGTCTGGTACTGGGTGTAATTGACCCCGGCCTTGGGAATCACGAACCAGCCCGGACGGACGATCGGATACGACACAGTCGGGTAGGTCTGCAGGCGGTCGCCGTTGGGACCGTTGCGATTACCCAGGAACAGCGGCTTGCTGAAACGCACCGCGGTCGAGGTCCAGTCCACGTCGAAGCCGCCCCAGTCATAGCGGGCACCACGCAGGTACAGTTCGGGCTGCTTGTCATAGGGCGGCGTCAGCAGCGCATTCGGGTCCTGCAGGGTCTGGTACTTGTAGACCTGCGCATAGGCGCTCCAGTATGTCGAGGACCAGCCCACCCGCGCGCGCTGCGGCAGGTAGGTGGTGGACGCCTGGTTCAGGCCCAGTTGCGAAATATCGCGGAAGTAGTCGTTATCCGAGACCTTGGCCACGTCCCAGTCGGCGTAGAAACCGTTGCCCAGCAACTGCTGATGGCGCCACCAGTACATCCAGCGGTCTTCGCCACTGACGTTGTCGTTCGGCAAATAAGCGCCGTAGATGCTGCAGCGTAG